>JARHVA010004159.1:1577500-1683199 GCA_037957365.1 Torreya grandis | reverse complement strand
ATTATTTTATGAAATTTAGGTTAATACTTTAAATATCTCAGCACATCACCTTAGTTAATATTTATTTTAGTGTTTTACTTGATTTTTTCTCTTCCCCTTTCCCCCCCAAAGTTAATCCAATGAGATGGCTTCTAAAACCTTAGAGGGTTTCTTTACAAACCGCATCTAAGTCCCACATATGTAAATCCTCCAATAAAAGGTTTCTTACTTGAAGAAAAAGTTCTAGGCATCAACAGAGCCACTAGAGACATAGTATAGATTTTGTATGACAACTTTTTATCTGCCTTCCTTGCCAATGTACATTGTTGTTGTTTTTATAAACTATTATGGTCTTGCATAGGATATAAGAAACCCAAAGCATGCATATGTTGTTATTGTTACATGAGGCAATCACTATAAACTTCCTATCAAAATAGATGGGCTTTGACCATACATAAATCCCAAGGGATGACTCTTGATAAAACAACAATAGATATTGGCAAAGTTGATTGTCAAGGGCTAACCTTGACTGTTGTTTCAAGAGTGTGGTCTCTATTTGATATCTTTATCGACCCTTAATTTTCTTTTGAGCAATATGATAGAGTAAAACAATATATATATATATATATATATATATATATATATATATGTTAATATATGAAAAATAGATGAAATAAGAATCAGTGTCATTCCTCTTACCCTTCATTTCTAAAAAATATAGGTTTTTTAATAAATTATATAATAATATATTTTTTTAGAAATGAAGGGTAAGAGGAATGACACTAATTCTTATTTCCTCTATTTTCATATATTAACATATATATATATATATATATATATATTATATATATATATATATATATATATATATATATATATATATATATATATATATATATATATGTTAATATATGAAAAATAGAGGAAATAAGAATTAGTGTCATTCCTCTTACCCTTCATTTCTAAAAATATAGGTTTTTAATAAATTATATAATAATATATGTATAATAAACCCCTCCAACATTGTTTTTTCTATTCATATGTGCTTCTAATATATTAATACACCTTATTACATCCCTTCCAATAATATTTACACTATAAAAATTAACTACCAATTTTTTAAATTACTCTCTCTCTCTCTCTCTCTCTCTCTCTCTCTCTCTCTCTCTCTCTCTTCTCTCTCTCTCTCTCTCTCTCTCTCTCTCTCTCTCTCTCTCTCTCTCTCTCTCTCTCTCTCTCTCTCTCTCTCTCTCTCTCTCTCTCTCTCACACACACACACACACACACACACACACACACACACACACACACACACACACACACACACACACACACACACACACACACACACACACACACAAATCAACATAACCTAATATGCTTACTTGCATTGCATTCAATATCTTTAGTCATACATTTTCTCCCTCTTTTCTAAACCTTATTTAATATACACATTACCTCATTTACATTTATGAGCTATTCTGCGCCACATAACCTTAGAGCCAAATTTTCAAATTACATGGATTTACATGGTCAAATTTATCCCTTTCATGGTACATAATAAATTCACATTGAACCATTGATACCATAAAATTATCATAGACTGTAACTTACGAGTGTGTCCTTCGTAGTTTCTTGTGTGGAACTTTAAATTTCCATCACCCTATCTATTGCCATTAACAATCCACTATTCATACCATTCTCATCTTATTGTTCCCATTTTATTTTTCCCTAGTGTTCCCATTTTACTCTTCCTAGCAAGTTTTAAATTTTGAATTATCCGATCTTTCATATCCAATTACCACATTTTTTTCTCTCCCCTTTCAAGATTATTTTTGCTTTAAATAAATAGTTTCGTAGAAATTTTTTCCCTCCCCTTCTATCAGTATGAGTTGTGGTGTGTCATGTTTGAGAGATAATTTTTTATATAGGTTTAGAGTATGATGGGAATGGTGAATTTATCAGCTCTGACACCAGCACATTACATTTAAAAACTACATATGAGGACTTGGATCATGCCCTGCCTAGTTTTTTATGCTTCTAAATCTGCCCACTTTTATCTCTCAACTCATTCCTCCCACCCAAGGCGTCTCCAAGCTTATGCTTGTCTAGGTAAGAATACTTTCAAGGGTTGTAATGCAACTAATATATGTGTGTGTGTGTGTGTGTGTGTGTGTGTGTGTGTGTGTGTGTCTGTGTGTGTGTGTATGTATATATATATATATATATATATATATATATATATATATATATATATGTTATTAATATATGTATATATATGTATATATATGTATATATGTATATATATACATATATGTATAATATATATATATACATATATATATATATGTATATATATATGCTAATATATATATATATATATATATACACATATACACATATATGTGTGTGTGTGTGTGTGTGTGTGTGTGTGTGTGTGTGTGTGTGTGTGTGTGTGTGTGTGTGTGTGTGTGTGTGTGTATGTGTGTGTGTGTGTGTGTGTGTGTGTGTGTGGTTCATGATATTTTTTGAATGCAAACTTATTTTAACCAGTGAAGGTTCTAAAAATAAATTAGTTAATTTCATGTTTTTTTTGTATTTAACTCTTCATTTTTTATAATTACTATAGTTGATGTGGTTTTATTATGAAGGATTGGTAATAGGCATAGTTGAGTATCACTATATTATAAACAAGTTTAGATTAGTGGCCTTCATGATTACATGGAGCCAAATAGGAAGAAGTATTAGTTTCGACCCCATTTCATCTGTGAGTATTCCATTTTTTCAAGACTTTGACATGATCTATCTTCCTTCATACCAAGTTTGAAGCTTTATGTGTGTGTGTGTGTTGCATGATATTTTTTGAATGTAAAACTTATTTTAATCAGTAAAGCTTATAAAAATAAATTAGTTAATTTCATGGTTTTTTGTATTTAACTTTTCATTTTTTATAATTACTACAGTTGATGTGGTTTTATTATGAAGGATTGGTAATAGGCATAGTTTGGCACCACTTTATTACAAAAAAAAATTATATTAGTAGCCTTCATGATTACATGGAGCCAAATAGTAATAAGTCTTAGTTTTGACCCCATTTCATCTGTGACTATTCAATTTTTTACGACTAAGACTTTGACATGATCTATTTTCCCTCACACCAAGTATGAAGCTCCCATTTATTTACTACAAGGTGAAGGATCTAAGGTTCTTCTCTTAACTTCACATAGTGACCTTCCAAACTAAACACAGAGATATTTACATAGCTCAAAAAAATATCTCTTATATAATTGTTCAAGAGATTATCCCAACTTTAGCTTCACATAGGGATATGACCAAGATACAATCTTCCCATATATATATATATATATATATATATATATATATATATATATATATATATATATGGTTGGATACATTCCTAGATGTACCACCACCACCCCCACCCACACCCCGCCCCCCCACCCTTGCCCCCCTACCCCCCGCCCCTCCTCCCCCCCCCCGCCCCCCACCCCCCCCATATCCATAGGGGCAAGGCATATCCTAGTCATTTTTATATTAGTATATATATATATATATATATATATATATATGTGGTTGGATACATTCCTAGATGTACCACCACCACCCCCACCCCACCCACCCCCCGCCCCCCCCACCCCTGCCCCCCCTACCCCCCGCCCCCTCCTCCCCCCCCCGCCCCCCCACCCCCCCCCCATATCCATAGGGGCAAGGCATATCCTAGTCATTTTTATATTAGTATATATATATATATATATATATATATATATATATATATATATATATATATATATATATACTAATGTGGTTGGATACATTCCTAGATGTACCACCACCACCCCACACCCACCACCCCCGCCCCCCCCACCCCTGCCCCCCCTACCCCCCGCCCCTCCTCCCCCCCCGCTCCCACCCTCCCCCCCCCATATCCATAGGGGCAAGGCATATCCTAGTCATTTTTATATTAGATAAATTTTGTAATCATACCAGACCATGGGGAGTATCTGGTAACATAGTTTGTAAATGATTTAAGTCTATAATAAATTGATTTAAAAAAATAAATTAGAAGAAGAGAGACTAGTTGTGAAAGGTAATATAATTACTTATGCAACATAAAAGACTAACTTAATAAAAAAGTAAATTACCTTCTAATATTAAATATCTACTTAAAGGATCTATAGTAAATGCATTCAATAACCTCTATAAAAATTCCAATACTAAAAAGGAATATAATGCATGTTTTTAAACCTTGATTTAGTACATGGGATATATGTAAACAACTTATTTTTGCATACATGTGTTATTTTTGCATTAATTCTTGAGAAGAGAAATTACAAATTATATGCAAAGAGCAAAACATATATGCAAACAACTGTAGTCATAAAAAAATGCAAAGAACAAAACATATATGTAAACAATTTTTACCTCTATATAGGTAAATGGTGTCATCCTAATAGAGGTAGATACAATCATGGATGGTCCAAAAACTATATCTGAATATGAAAACAACTTATATGATAAATCAAATGTTATAAATGTCAACTGTGATGATGAAGGAACTGTCACCTCCTGTGACATAAAAAATGACATATATATTATATTAAATTTTTATGTAAATTAATTATTAGCCTAGAAATTGAATTTGAAATTATGACTTATGTTTAACAAGACATTTATATAAAATATACATGTATCTATATGGTGACTAATGTCTACACACCAAATGTGCATGCCAAAAAACTCATCACTCATAAGAATATGATGTAAGCCATCTGAACCACTGATGCCATCATTAGAAAAAGGTCCCATGCACATAGATCCATATGAACTACAAGAGTGGGGTTGGGATTAGGTATCATATGGCATATCTGTAGCATCATTCTATGAAATCTTACTCATATGTTGAATGAATGTATCAAAGAGTGAACTAGGTAATGGAGAGTGTTTATCTCCATGACCTATGAACCACAGAGGGGATATTAGGTTCAAGAGCATTTTGGATACAAATCCATATAGGTTGATTAGGTGTATGATGTATACATGTTTGATCCTATGTAGAGCCCATTTCCTCGACCCCAAAACTCACTAAAATCAAAATAATTAGGAATCCAGTTGAGGACAAACTCATAGTAGAGTTCCTTAAAAAATATAATGGGACATCATGGTTGTTACATGGTGGATATTCAAAGACCGTCTGCCATCGATCCCTAGAGGTTTCCCATGATTAAGTTATGTACATAATGATGGATACGAAAACATTTAATGGTTACAAGAAATGGGACATTGGTGGTTGGGTCAACAAATAGGGCACAAATGTCAGCTTTTGAAATATCCAAATTCTTGACTTGAAGGGATTATAACTTATTAGCATAATATGCCCTAAAATTATCCTTATATGAGTTCCATAAATCAATTTAAATTGGTATTGAGTCATTTTGACCTAATAAGGTCTTTAGGGAACCAGATAAATTGGTGTAGTGGGGGGTTGGTTGAATTGGGATCCCTCATTTTGTCAATTAAGTCTTCAATTTGAAATTTGTTTCCCACAATGTTGTCAACCAAAACCTTTGACTATTTGGGTGTTTTTTGGGAACTATAGGAGGGATAGGTGGAGAGATATGAGGAATAATAGGGTTTTTTTAGAGGGTTAGGAAGAGGAAAAAAATAAAGTGTTTTGTGGAGGGTTGGGAGGGTTAGCAGGATGGGCTATAAGAAAAAAATATATAATTAAAAACATGGGTTAAAGAATGAAAATTATGAAAAATTTAGGTTAAATAGGGAAAAATTTGATCACTTGCCTCTCCTACATAGTGACATAATCGATCAACAAGTCTATGGGGTGAATCTGATAGCTTCCTGGCACTTTTTAGAGTCTTTTGAGCAAAATGTGATTGTGAAACAAGTGCAAAAACTAGGAAACACAAATGCAAAATGAATAATCTTACGTTTGGGTTTCCCATTTTATTTTTTTTTAGATAAGGAATACAGTCATGTTATTAATACGATCATGTTATTTTTATGTGAGTAATGTGATCACATTAATAATGTAATTATGTTATTTTTTAATATAATTTGATAACATTATTACATAATGTGATTGCATTATGGCTCAACAATCTTAAGCCTAGATTTTAGTAACATGATCATGTTAATTAAATAATTCAATCACATTACAAGTAATATCCATGCAATTATCCTCTAACTCTATGTACCTTCTCAAGTTTTATTTCACATTTTTCATTATTTTATCATGTTATTTCTATATATTTGTGATACTAGGTTGATAGTGTCGATTAAGTTATAACTTCTATGCATAGGTTTAAAACATAGTCACATCAATATAATTATGTTTATCTATATAGGGTTTTCATCAGGTACAAGCTACTATGTTGACACAATCAACAAAGTACACTTTTAGACATCCATTTTAGGATACTAGGTCAACCCTATTTACTCTATACATTTTTAGACCTCTAGAAAACATACTAGGTCAACACTGTCGACATAATACATTTTATAGATTCTCATCAAATAGGAATTTGCAAAGCTAAGTTGACCCAATCGACATAGTTAGGAGAATTTGTAAGTATAAATCAAGGTACTTCAATAAAAAATCTTATTTTCCTCTGCATCTTCTAACCCATCAAGGTTCCTTTTTATCCTTCTCTATCATTTATTAAAGTCCTATTTTTCACAATTTTTAGTCTTTAAAACTTCCCCTATAAAGTCAACTAGGTCAGCCCTATCGATGTAGTTCTATATTCTATCTAGAAAACCATGTTGACAATATTAATTTAGTTTATTTTTAGACCCTAGCTTCCATAGTATAAAAGCAACACTCTCAACTTTGTTCTATAATCTCTACATACATTAACATTTGAATTGACATTGTACTATTTTTTTAAAGATATAATTAATGCTTATATGCTACTAATTATTTCACACTTTCATTTATTGTTGCTTTCATGCTTAGAATAGATCACATAGTCCAAATAGGTGGTTTTTCAATATATCATTTAGTCACACTATTTTCTCTTTTATTCACACACTACCAAATCACAAAATCTTAAAATGCATTTTAACAATTATCTACCCAAGGCCTACCTACTTGGATCTCATCACCAAGGGGGAAGTTAACTTGGTTTATATCTAAGTATAAACATGTGGTTAATGGTATATTTTGTATAAGAACCCAACACCCTTATCATTGTGGTTTGTGAAGTGAGTGGGTAGGTACCAATACAAAGCTAGTACCATTACCAACATAGATCCCTTTCAGCCTAAACATCATGAAACCATCTTTAGATTGATTTTTAGTTCCTTACAACCAACTTCCTATCACACCTAAAATATTACTCTAATAATCTAACAATATTTAGGATGACCACTTAGTTATATTTTAATTTCCAAGTTGATTGCTTGTTTTTTTCTCAAATTTTATTTTGTATTGCAAAAAATTGAATTATCCATCATTGGTGTAAGGTTTTATATTGTGTGCCTCAATTGGATCATCCTCATTGACCCAATTGATTATGTGTTTCTATTCATTCTTTGCTCTCAAAAATACATTACATTTTTTTTTATTATTTTAGTAAATAGCCATTATGCATGACATAGTCTCTTACACAATGTCTATTTTTCCCTGCTTATAGTACTAGGTCAACCCTATCGACTATGTAAAAAATTTCAACTCCTATTTCCTATACTAGGTCAACCCTGTTGACTCTATACACTTTTTAGCCCTTGTTTTCTATACTAGGTCGACCCTTTTGACTCTATACAATTTTTAGACCCTATTTTCAATACTAGGTTAACCCAATCAACTTTGTACTCTTATTTATACTCTTATATATCTCTTCGTATCTCTTTGCTTTTGCACCTATTTATTGTGTTATTATCTAGTCTTGTTTCATAATTATGACATCTTTTCATCCTTCACTTAGTCAAGAACATTGCCTAATCAAGGATTTAGATCATAACATCACTTATTTCATTACTTTAGATGAAATTATTCACTTTCTTCCTTCATCTTATTCTAATTTAAAACTAATCACTACGTAATGTAATACAGTTGAGGTCCTTCATCTTATTCCTCCTTTGAATACTAAAATTGGGAATCCTTGACCAAATAATCCTCCTCTTAACAACACTAATACCCCACCTTCAAATACTAATGCACAAATTGACATAACTAAAATTTTGGAACATATAGTTCAACAAATGAACATCATGCAAACAACTAATAAGTCTCAAATGAACATGTAATAAAATTTATTCGATAGGATTATTAAACCACCTTAGATCATCATGTCTCAACCAAATAAATTTTTTGTCCTTCCTCCTCTTAGAGATGTTAATGTGAATATCATCCCTTGGCTTCTAATGAATAACAAAATGCTTCAACATATTCAAAATGAACCTTTAGCCCCATTCCTTTCATCTATAGATATTTGAAACATTTATCCAACTATCACATATAAGGGGAATAAGGACCCTACTATCTTTCTTAAGTATTTTGGTAATCTCTATAAATATTGGGTCGAAAAAAAGACCTTTTCTACCACAAAGATATTAGCCAAAACCTTTGTTGGCAATGCACTTGAATGATACAACCAAATTCCTAGACATTCCATTCACAACTAGAAGATTTAATCAATGCTTTAGAGAAATAATTCCAACATGATGATCTTCCTAAAAATTACCTTAGCCATTTCATCAAAGCCAAGAAACTTCCTAATGAATGTATTGACACTTCCATCAAATGATGGAATTCTATAGCTCATAAATTGGACCATAACATGAATGATGATACTCTTTTGAAACTATGTGTCACAAATTTTAACTCTCCACTTCAATACAAAGTTTGAATCTTTTCTCCTCAAACTTTAGAAGAAGCCTTAGACCAAGTAAAAAGTCAATACTTTCTTATGACTCAATTTAAACCATCTTAAAAAACACCTTTCCAATCAATTTATCATAAAATTGATTCATTCAAGCCTCCCCAATTTCAAAATGGATCATCCAATTTAACCAATTTTAACCCAACCCACCCACCCACCCTTGAGTCTCAAACAACTTGAGAAACAATTTCCACCTTCTAAACCCATTATCTTTGATCCTTCAAAACCTCCTCTAAAATGGTATAATCCTAATAAATTTTGTTGGTGACATGCTACAATAGGTCATTATCATGAATGTTGTCATGATATTTACTAATTTATTCCTTACTTGGTCCACACTTCAATCTTGGTACTCTCATAAAACAACATTATCAAGACTATATTCAAGCTTGTCAAATTCAATCTCAAGAACCATAATCACATCAACATAAACTACCTAATTAATAACAACAATTATCCCATACCTACACCTCATCCACTAATGTTGTTTAAAACATAGTTGATCCTTATTCCTACACCAATAATAAAAGGATAGATAAGATGAACCACTTTAAAAATATCATTTCATACATTGAACCTCAACCTCTTAGGTCACATAAACCAATCGAGTACCTAGTTCAAATGCTTACTCTAAAGTATATCATACATGGTCCTCATTTACCTCATTTCCATCTTCATACCTCTCCTACACATCATATTTCACATTCAACATCCTTAAAATATAAAAAAACAACCCATTTACCTATATCCAAATGGAACTACCAACACAATTCAAATAATTTTAATGGTGCAATGTTACCTCACTTCACTTCATATGTTGGGGCATCTTGTGATGCCCATCCACATGTCCATTTAGACTTTGATGCATCTTGTGATGCCCATACCTACATCCACTTACCCCTTAGGGCATCTTACAATGACTACTCTTACTCTACAATGCATAATACTAACTAAATTCAACTTCAAGAAACCTTTCAAGACTTATAGACTTATATTTCACATGCTCATCTTTGATATAGACCTTAGCATAGATCTTTCTTGTTCTTTTTGTCTCATTTTTTTTTAATGAACTTTACTTATTTTAGTTTAAATTTACTAGAATCATTATTTTCCTTTACATTCTTTGGTTTTCTTACACATTACATTTGGTATTGGTTTTCTTCTATATCTCTTTTATTTTTGTCTTTTTATGTCATTTTTTGCCCTAGTAACTTTATGATTATTTTACCTCTTATTTATCATTCACATAATTGGTGTTCACCTTGTGATTTACAGTGTAAGGCCATCGATAAGACCTAGCCTTCCTAAAAAATCACTACATTAAAAAATCTTTAAACCAATTTTTGGTATAACTACTACTTTCATTGGTGTTTGTGTTAGATCTATTGTAGGTTACTGAGGATTCTATAGTGACAAGAGTATCATAAGCATAGTCCTATCCATTTCATATCACTACTTACCTCCTTGTGATTAGCTACAAGCATATTCATCATTGTATCACTTACTATATATATATATATATATATATACACACATATATATATATACATATATATATATATATATATATATATATACGTATACATACATATATATACATATATATATACATATATATATACATATATATATATATATACATATATATATACATATATATACATATATATATACATATATATACATATATATATACATATATATATATATATATACATATATATATACATATATATATATATATATACATATATATATACATATATATATATATACATATATATACATATATATATATACATATATATATATATATATATATATATATATATATATATACATATATATATATATCATGATCCCCATATTTCCCTTATTTATTTTCATTTGAGGTTCACATCGGTCAATTTTGAGATTGCACACTTACTTGTGGGTAAGTCTAGGAGTATTTGGACACCTTGGTTTTTAGGTTCTTTTCTCTATTGACCAAGTGTACTCTATCTTATGTTTATCATATTTAACACCCATGTTTGATTTTCCAAATTTATATGGAGGAGGAATAGAAAAATCCATCAATAAAGTTAAAAGACAAATCATAAAATACAAACAAAAAGCAATGATTAAAAGGCAAAAACAATATTAAAAGTTAGATCACTCAAAAATATGTGATCTATATCTGTCATATCCCTTATCTTAGTTGAATATAAAACTCCATAGTTATCCTCATAATAGAGTTGAGGTCCATTGGGGTGTGGTAGGCTAGTAGACTAGGGTAGGAGGTCTCATTATATCATATATTATCTAGTGCCACCTACTTTCTCATGCAAGTAACCAATCTTTGTAGTAGATTGATGGCTCTATAAGGGGTCTTGAAGAGTGGGGAACAAATTGTGGGAAGGTAGCTCCATTTTACTTTTCATGCATATAGCCTTCATGTGATGATCTATATACTTAACTTGTTATCCCAAGCTTTGTGTTCATTTGTTAAAATGTCCTAAGTCCTTGGTGTTGATAGATCTTAGCCTTTCTCACTTGCCTATTGTGTCTCATTCTTGCTAAAGATGTTCAAATCACCCATGTGGTGCCTCAAATTCCATATTTACATAATAAATTGTTTATATTCCCCTTGATGGATATTGCTTTTAGTTGATTACATCATTCATCACATATACCCTATTACACCTCTTGGTTTATAGTTTGTGAGTTACATTTTAAGACCTTCGATAGGACTAGGCCTTCCTCAAAAACACCCTTACACCACTTGCTTACCACACCATCTCATTATCATACTAGTCATGTCATTATGTGGTTATGTTTTCATACATTGTATCTTAGAACAAACACTAATTTTTAGTATTCATCCTTTAGAGCCTTTCGATTTTCATTTATCTATCATATTCTTGTTTGATTTTTTGTGGGTTTCACTTATATTACATATGAAATTTGGAATTATTACATGTTTCTCTTTATGTATGACCTCTTGATGTTTGTATCACATCTTGAATTACATTTTATTTTCATTCATTCATGTTTTTATTTATGTTTGATTTGAAATGCTTATCTTACATGGGGTTACTTTTCACTTACATATCTTTTCAATTTTTCTTTCATTTATAATTTCATTTTTCATCCATGTTTTACATACTTCCTGATGTGATTTTGTATGTTCTACATTCTTTTTTGACATTTATGTTTTCCATACTTCCCAACGTGATTTAGTATGTTCTACATTCCTTTTTACCATTTGTGTTTTCCATGCTTTCCAACATGATTTTATATGTCCTAAAATAATTTATCATTCCTTTTCCATGATTTTGTCATTCATTTTCCATCATTATATCATTTATTTTCTGTCAATATTCTAACCTTTCCTTAACAATCCTAATTTTCCAATTTTCCTTAAGACCCTCATATCTTTGTCTTTACATGTTTTTCAAAATATAAAATTTTATGGAATCATGATGACATAGAGAAGATTTTCTAAACTATATGCCTATTTTCCATCTTTTTTGATTTTTGTCTATTTTTTGCACTAATCTCTACAGGTTCACCTAATGTTCTTCACATATGGATGCCTTCACTTATATTGTAGTCTAATTTATCTAAAAAATTAAGGTAAGAAAAGATTTGTGTTTTTCAATTTTGTTCTTTCATTTATCTTATTTTCTCTTTACTTCATATTACTTAGTTCAACATTATGTGTTATCATGTTCTATTTCTTAAATCACCATCTTGTGTTACACTCATGTGACACATGATGAGCTTCGAGTGAGGCATATGTATACACATAATATTTTCAAAATTTTATCACTTACTAACACTTTTTATTTTTTAGGAACCTATAAATTCTTAATCTCTTTGAGTTCATGCCTTAAGGGGTGCACCAAGAAAGTGGTGGACAAACCATTAGTGCTTTGTAGGATTGTTGTCCCCTTTATCACTTATTATCTACACACTTATCTACTAAAAACCATACACCTAAGTTTTTTTTTTCTATTACATACTATACAACCATTATCTACCTTTTATTCCCCTTTTCCTAGCCTTAACCCCTTTTCTATAGTTAGTTGTAATAAATCAACTAGGTTGACCCTGTACAGTTTTAGGTAAAATTCATTTAGGATCTAGGTTATATCTTGGCCAACCTAGCCCATGACCTAGTGAATTTTTTTCCTTAATTATACTAGGTCAACTAGGTCAACCATATCGACCATCCTAAGGTTAAATCCACCTATATATACAAGTTCATTTTACCATTATTTAGAGAAGAGAAGAAGTAAGAGATATTGCACATTTTCTTATCCACCATTATACTTGAGGAATAAGCTTGGGGTTTCATAATTTATTTGGAGATTCAGATATTGTCTTATGGAGAAGTCTTTTATATGCATTGATATGTTTTTTAACCTAGACATTATTTGTCTTTGTCATCCTTACATACCATAACAACCTATTGTGAAACACCTTGGCCAAGGGAGATATTGAGTCTCAGTGGTTTTATCTTCAAAGGTAAGTATTCCTAACTTTGTTTTTCCTTTGTAAGAGTAGATAGATATGAATTTTTACTTATTTTACATGCATTATTATTACATATACATTGATGTGAGTATACGTCTCTTATGCATGTTTACTTTTATTATTTATAACCCCCACATTGTGCCACAAGATTTGGTGAGCACTAGATTAGATTTAATTTACTTATTATTAGTTTAGTGAGATATCAAAACACATGAATCCCTTAAGGTTATTACATAATTGTGCTTGATTGGAGGCTTTGGAACCTTTCCTAGTATAGTGTATTATGGTAAGAGATTCCCTAATTAGGTTGAGTGGATCCCCATATTGATCATGTTCTCAATTATCTAATATGTCCCCAATTAGAAGTATACAGTATAATCTATCTTCTTTGATTTGGGATTAATTTATAGACACGATGAATTTTTTATTTCATTAAAAATATACCATCATTACCCATAAAAAATAACATCAACAACACATATAAAGAATATAATTAATATAAAATTATGCATAAACAAATCCCACAAAGTTTCCAAAATAAAATGTAAGATCAATACAAACTTTAAAAACATAAACTATGATAACAAACACTTAAAATCAAAACTCCACAAGCATAAGAAGTTTTGAGAAATAAACTCTATGTAAAAAAATTCACAAATTTAGTAACCCATAAAACTTTCACCTTTTACAACATTTCAATTTCTATAAAAACTTTAGCAACATTGACAATTTAATGGGAAATATATCTTCAACATGTGTAGTCATATAAAACGTTAAATTTTGTAGCTTGAGGTTGGCTTGTGACTCCAAATCCATAGGTTCATCTTACATGCTCTCATGACCCTTCTAGGCACCTTTTCATTGATTCCAAGTCATCTATAGGCTTTTGAGACCTCATTCCAACTCTCCTAAGACCCTTTTTGCATGATTATTCTATCCCATGAGGTCTCAAGCCTATCGGATAGGATCAATAGGGGTGGAATATAGAATTAGACCCTAGGGTGTCCCCTTTTAAGTGATCTTATTTAATCACCTTTGAAACTAAAATGACCATTTTATCCTGATTCCTATTCGTCATTATGTCAACCTAACACAATTGCATTTAACCCTTGACCAATAGATCTCTATAAAACCCATTCAAAGTTCAATTAGAGGGGGTTTATAAATTATTTTCAAAATAAATAAAGAATACAAGAAAGACCACTAAGGAAACCTTACCTATTCTCTACATGCCACTATCTAATATAACTACAAGCATCATTCAAACCCTTACACTAGTCCTTATCCACCTCAATCATACCCAGTTTAGTATTTTTGCATCTGCATAACACTATAACATAAATTAAACCAAGTAGGATAACTACATATGGCTTGATCCCTCTTTAGAGTAGTGAAATGTAGGTAGTATTCCCACACAAAGGGGTGTGGATAAATGTTTAGTACAATTTACACCCATTAACCCCCCTCTCTCAAGTTTTATTCAAGCATTTTGAAGATATAAGTTTAATATTAAACAATCTATACAAGGATCTCTATCAATAGTCAAGACTTTAAATTTCATAGGTAGACTAATATAGGGACAACAGATAAAACCTAGAAAACTCAAATCTCTATGACTAGTTTGGAAAATAGTGGTAGGACTTGGACTATAGCATTAGACCCTATAGTGTCATATTTTTGACACTCTTGTCCTTTAATTTAATGAAAGCTATATCTTGATTTGCTATAGTGTCCTAGTCTTTCGTAGCCAAGTATGAGCTTTTGTCATAGTCATCTCAGTCTAGTTTAAGCTAAGTTAAATTTCTCTTCATTTATTACTATTTTTAGAAAGGTTTAAATTTTAATCAAATTATATAAATTAGTAGATTAATTATTAAAATATTATTTTCTAATTTAATTATTTTAGACCTTTAACTAAATTAGGAATGATACACCAATACTCCTAAAATTATTAATTCCTTTGGTGAATCCAACTTACTTTGTTTGTGCATAAAAACCCTAGAAACCCTAGGGTACATTCCTTGCTAAATTTTCTAGTATTTTTCTAATTTTTTACTTGCATATTTAAATTAAAAATTCAATTTAAATTTTAAAATTCCGTAGTATTTTTTTTAAATATTTTCTTCCAAACCCTAGTTGCATATACTAGGTCCCTTTAAATCAATAATTTTCCAATAAATTTATGATTTTTTACTTGCATGTTTAAATAAAAAATTAACTTCAAATTTTAATATTCCATAATAATTTTACAAATATCAATTTTCAAAACCCTAGCTACATAGACTAGGTCCCATTTATTTTGAGGAATCACCTTATATCTAAAATCAAATCTTACATAAAAACAAACAAACATGGATATCACTTATTTACAAATATTTCTTGAAAATAATAAGGATATCATACTTGGTCCTATCATGTATATAAATGATGAAGTTTACCATATGTTAATATAAAGCTTCATTCTTTGAATTTCATGCTTACTTTTCATAATATGCGATGATATTAAGAAAGTTATTGTTACACATAATAAGATCCCTATCCTTCAAAGCAATGTTTACTTGTTTTGAATAACAAAGTTTTATTAATTGATTTATATCTCTCATATGGAAAATTTTTCAATTTTATCAAGCTAAACACAATATAAATGTCATATCACATGTCAAAGTTTCTTATGCATTCGTGTATAAATTCATACTTTATATCCCTTTCTTTTTATCTCTTATATGGAAATGTTTTCAAGTTTATCATGCTAAACACATTATAAATGTCATAGCACATGTCAAAGTTATTTATGAATTAATTCACAATTCCATGATCTCTATCCAAAACTTATATCTTTCATGTGGAATGCTCTTTATAAACATATTTTTATACAACTTATAACTCTAGTTTCATGAATTTCATCTCACATACATGATTTCTACCTAAATGCATATAAATTTATTGTTACTTCTATGGTTAAATTACAAAAATATAAACAAAATAGAATCAAATTTCCAATGCATAATTCAAATGATCAATTTCATGTTTTTTTACTCTAATTTTTCATCTCAAAAAATGATAAACAAATGTCTAAATGATAACTCTCTTACTCTTACTTTTCATATTACCAATAAAAATAATACATGCAATCTATTCAAGGATAACATAGATGCACGTTGTATTCCAATTTCACATGAAAATTTATTAAATATTAAGAAAAAATTTCCTTCTCCTCCTCTCCCCTAAGAGGGTGATACCTACTTTCCCTCTTACCATATCCATGCTATCACCCCTCTAAAAGGTGAGGCAACCTATAATACTATTCCTAATGCATAAATTTAGCCTATAATTTGTTAAAACCATCTTTAACATATGTGCTTACATGTTCAATCAAAAGCAACTAGGATTTGCACTTGTATGACTCTAAGGGATCAAATCACTAGTATATTCAAGTTAATTTTAGATTTACAAACACAAAATTAGCTATTACATGAAAAGATCACAATATTAGAAAATTAGAAAAGTAGTATGGGTTTGGTCAAAAATATATACAACATTTGCATAATCAAGGTCAAGGGTTGTGAAATCATACTCAAGGCATCACTACTCCTATTCTATAAGTTGATAATGTTTGTCACCAAGGTTTGGGAATTATTAAACATCCTAAGGAAAATTATTCATTGGCATAATTTATCAAATGAAAATATCCATATACAACAAAAGTTAAAATGAGCATTCCATTGGTTCAACATCAAGATGATAACGATGAGTGGAATAATATAGGTTATCATGATTTCCAAGATACCAATAATTCAAATTCATATTCATAGCTATTCCCTCATACTTCATAATAACGCATGATTCCTTTGTTTGATATAGGACACCATGATAGGGAGTCTCCCATGAGACTCATCTGTTAGTATAATCTCTTCTCATCCTTACTTGTACATATCTTCTTTTGAATTATATTAGATATTCTCTTTATGATTGATTGTACATATCTTATTTCCAAAAATACACAAAAGCATTCAAATATTCCAAAATACAAAAACATTTAAATAATGTAAAATATACAAAAACATTCAAACAATTCAAAAAATCAAAAATATTTCAATTGTATGCATTATCCATGATTTACATTTCTACTATTATGATAGACTTACATTTTGTTGTTCCATGCTATTGTTTTTCAATCTATCTACATTACCATGCTTCACTTGATCTTCTTTGAGTGTGTGTAGTGACATCCAAATCCGTGATTGCTTCACTCTACCCATTGAGGGGAAATCTTACTTATACATTCAAGACACACATTGATACACATACCCATTGGGGGTATATTCTACATGAATACACCATCCAAGTTATGTCATTCCTATACCACACACTCTACTTATCCTGTTGATGTACATTATTTACTAGCTTACATAGATTACTATATCAACACTCACTAGTATATAACACTTATGTATTTCATAGCATATACCTAGTCTTGCAATACCATATCTTTTAGAATTTCACTTCTTGCTTTGATTAGTTATATGCAATTGTATTTCCATCATTTACATGATTTCCTTTCTTTCTTTGTGTAGTTAGATATGATTGAATTTCTTTGTTCTTGTTTGTCTCTTGTATGTGCCTTAGGACATTTGGAAATGTCCTTTGCTTCTATTCTTAAATGTGTTTTAGGAGATTTTACAATGTCATTTGCTTTATTATTTTATGTGCCTCAGAATATTTTCCAATGTCTTTTCCCTGTACTTTTCTATGTGATTATGGCCCTCGTGCCAACCTTTCTTGTTTCCAATTATGTGTATGTGGAATTTGAAAATACCTTGTATGTTCATTTTTGGTCTGATTGACATGTGCCCATGTCCCTTATTTTTTTATCCCCTTGGCCACTTTTGTATTCTTATTTCTTCTTTCCTTATGTGTTTGTTTGCTTATTGCTTCTCCATTGTTTTCAATGCCATGATCCACAACATGCATCATCTTACTTTTTTGGATGCCATGATGGAAATCATACTCCATCCTTCTATTACAAATAACAAATAAAAAATAACATTTCTAATTTTAATTAAGTAAAATGTGCATGCTATTACATTGTTATGTCTATCTAAGCATACCCCTATTGGTCTAACAATCTCCATTACAAACCATACTATATCTTGATATATCTTATCGATTATCATTATTATATCATGTATTTTATAGCATAACACACTTACAAGGCTCTTTATTTTTAGGTAAATCATTACAAGGTCTTCATTCCTACCCTTAAAAGAGAGGAAAATAAATAAGGGTTTTGTCATTGATATCAAAGCTCTTATCAGTCAAAAATTTAGTTCTCAGAACACTCAAAATAATAATTAGAGGTAAAAATAGGTAGAAAAGACTAAAAAAATAGTGATGATTACAAAATAGTCATCAATTTTAACAAAGGACAATAACACCAGACATGGACAATAGCACTAGACATTAGTGTGTCCAATTTATGGCACTCCTATCCAAATAACAAACAAACTAAAATTTCTAGAAATAGATAGAAAAGTAGGTTTAGCTATAGTTTTGTCACATATAGACTAGTTTAGATTTATCAAATTTAGTAAAATTTTCTCAAAGAACCCAGATATAGGGGCTATCATGTGCCACATGATGGATCTTGCTTCTAGTTTCAGATAGGGTAGTTTATATAACTTCTAGCTCATAATCCATGTTATGAACACTAGAGATTGTGGGCTATGTGAAAAGCACATTACCATAAAATTATCAATATTTACATGCCTTATTCCATGTTTAGGTGGTTGACATCATTTTAGAGTGGATTTCATACAAGCCTAACCTCCACTTTTCTACATGGCTTCCACACAAGCCTATTGCCAATTTTGGAGTGGCTTTCATACAATCCTAATCTCCTCATTTTATATTGGCCAAAAGTGGTATAGTTTCCATCATACGTTATCCTATCCACACCACATTATTATACTACAAAACATTCATGGGCTTCAAGATCCATCTCATACAACACACATTTTATACTGGTATCAGTTCATAGCATCACTTCATGGGGTAATAATATAACCAAAGGACTAGCTAGCCTTTGTGTTCTTGAGCCACCTACTTAGAGGGATTGGACACATAGTCCAAACATTGATTAGCACATACGTGATCATATAACTTCACTTAGTAGGTGATGATGGAGCTAAAGGGCCAGCCTTTATATTCTTAAACCACTCTTAGGGAATTGAGCACTCAACTTCATTCATGATATTACTTTTGGTACAACACATGCCTAACATAGCCAACATCATAATAGGTTTTGTATTAGTTCATATACTTGGTGAGGTGCATTCATTCCTTTCTCTTCCTCTCTCTCTTACCCAACTTTGTATGTTTTTATTTTAGATATATCATATCTAGTAAGAACTAATCTACTCTTTGTTTTCTCTTGAATATTTACACTTCACGGTGTACTCTCTCTACATACACATAAAATCACACAACTTCATGAGCTTCACCCTTGTAGGTAAGTTTAGGTACAATTTCTATTTTTCCTTTATCTTAATATTTTGCTTTACTACATCAATAGAATAAAGTGGAGACAAATGTAGTCATATAAAATTTTTAATTTGGTATCTTGAGGGTGGCTTATGAACCCCAATCCATAGGCCCCTCTTTTATGCTCTCATGACCCTTCTAGGCACATTTTCATTGATTCTCAGTCATTTATAGGCTTTCAAGACCTCATTCCAGCTCACCCAAGACCCTTTTTCATGCTTATTCCATCCCTTTAGGTCCCTAGCCTATACCATTGGGAGTGGATTATAGCACTAGAGCCTAGGGTGTCCCATTTTCAATGCTCATGTCCAATCACATTTTGATCCAAAATGACCACTTTTCCCTGATTCCTCTTTGTTATTATGTTAGTCTTTTGAAATTGCATTAACCCATGACCAATAGATCTCTATAAAATCCCATTCAAATTTTATTTAGAGGGGGGTTGGCAATTATTTTCAAAAGAAAGCAAGAATACAAGCAAGACCACTAAGGGAATCTTCCCTATTCTCTGCATACAACTAGCCAACACAACTATAAGCATCATTCAAACCCTTATACCAATCCCTAACCACCTCAAGCACACCTAGTTTAGCATTTTTAATCCACATAACACTATTGCACAAAGCACCTCAAGTGGGAGAAATACATATGGCTTGATCCCTCTTCATAGTATTGGTATGTAGGCAGTGTGCCCATATAAATGGGTGTGGATACATGCATCTTACACAAAATATTCCCCCCTCTCTTGTTTCTATACGATTTTCACTTTCTACATTCAAAGAGAGAAATAAGAAACTGAGAAGAAATGGTATAAGGCTTGTATGTACCTGGATGAAGTCGTGCGCACCGTTATCCAGACGTCATGAGAACTCCTCTTTGGTTGTGGAGGATGACACCTGCAAAAGAAAGAGACTAAGACAAAGAAGGTGTTAGATGAGGAGATGGTGGGTTGCCAAGCAAAAGCTTGAGGGATGTCAACCCACTGATTGATAAAAGTAATGTCTGATAAAAGGCAAAATGATAAAAGACTAAAATGATTGAAGACTAAAAAGGAAATGGAAGCAAATGCTTACCTAAATGTTGCTATCAGCCTGGTCACAGTTGCTGACATCGGTGGTCCTACCAACGTCGGTTGTTAAGGTTTGCCGAAGTCGGTGGTCCTACCGACGTCAGTTGTCAAGGTCTGTCGATGTTGGTGGGGGCAGTGGTCTCTGTGGCCAGCATCGGTTGGGACAGTAGTCTGTGGATGAGGTCGAGATGAGTTTTTGGTTTGTGGATGGGTCTGAGAAAGGCTATGGGTCTGGTTGAATGGTCTGGGGGTCTGGGTCTGAGAGTCTGGTTGAATGCTCTGTACAGGGTCTTTGCAGGTAGAAAGAATGGTCTGAAAGAGGGACCAAATAGAAGATAGAGGAAACAGGGAGACAGGGAGATAAGGATTCAGGTCTGGTTTTTAGTGTGGCTTAGAAGCAATAAATAGAAAGTAGATTATAGAGACATTCTAAGCTATTAAAAATGACATAATAGAAGAGTACGTACCTCTTGCCTGCTGAAGAAGAAGTGTAGGAGCCCAAGTTGCTGATGTACCTATTGTTGATGTAGAAGATTGTTGCAAGGTGAGGCTCCTGATACTTGTTGTGCTTGTTGGTATAGAAGCCTGCTATGTGTACCTAAGAGGGAGAGTGAGAGGTCTGGCAGAAAGATTAGCTGATTGATTGATTAGATTGTAAGATTCAAGAGTCAGATGAAGAGCAGGGGTGAAGGAAGGATAATAGACGCAAAAAATCATTATGAAGGAAACCGACGTTGGTAATACCACTGACGTCGGTCGACAGTTGACCAATGTCAGTGGTTGGAAGGTAGGAAAAGGCTAAAAATAGCCTTTCATCTATTTTCCCAACTGTCGGGTTCAAGTGGTAGGGTAAAAAATGGTCGAGAGGGGTTAAATGGGTGCGAGGATGAGGAATAGGTCATAAATGGGTCATGGGGGGATGAAGGGAATCTAAAGAAGGGCATCCTAGGGTGGTGAGGTGGTAAGGGAGAGAGAATTATTATCTTAAAATAAGATAATTATTTCAAATTAATAAGACATGGGTTAGGAGTGGTTAAGTGGACCAAAGGGGACTAAGGGAGGAGAAAGGACCAAGGGGTAGACACGATTTCAGTGTCTACATTTTCCCCTTTTTGTCTTGTTGGTTGTTTTGGATGAACTGCAAGACATAAACAAGATTTGATTATCCCAGGTGAAGGATGAGATTGATTTTGTCTTGTTGGTTGTTCAAGTGAACTGCAAGACAAAAATAGGAGGGTTGGTTGCCCTGATTATGGATGAGGTATTTTCCCTCAAAGCAGGAGTCGAGGGAAGGGAACTTGGAATCGGGTGCTAATTTGATAGAGAGTGGATGAAAATGGGTGAGGGTGAATGCTGCAATAGTTGTGACTGCGCACATACCACTTCACAAGATGGTCAGGTTAAATTGTCATAGGTTAAGGGTTGAGGAGTGCCAAAATTAAAGTAACCAGGCCCCAGCATTTGGTCATAACTGATTGGGTTATTCAATCTAAGCTGAAGCTCCAATGGTCATTGTGTTCTAGGTATCCTGGGCTCAGGAAGTGCTCTTGGAAACATGAAAATGTCACAAGTATTGTGGATCAACTGGCTTGCGATCCTATACTTGTGAGGGTCAAAATATGGGCTGTGCACAATTTTGCTAACCAGTCGTGAGGTAGCATACATGCAAAAACAATGAAGGCAAAGTGGTCTTAGAAGTGGTCATGGTCGGTGGAGATAGGCATGATCTCCAATGGTCATTGGTCGAGGTGGATGGATGGATGAAAGAATGTGGCCAAGCTAACCTTAGAAGACGTCATGTGATCTAAGTGCTGCCTACATAGCCCTTGTGTGAAGGGCCTCAGGCCAATGTAGTTCTCTCTAAAAGGGAGGAATGGTCAAAGTTATGGATTGGTCTGGTCGAGGTCAAGGTCATGGTCAAAAGGAGGATAGGGTTTGTCCATCAGTTAGATGAACAAATGAGGGTGGTTGAGCTAACCTCAGTGGACATCGTGTCATCTGAGTGCTGCCTACATAGCCCCAGTCTTAGGGCCTCAGACCAATGTAGTTCAAATGAAGAGGCAAAATGAGTCGATGATTGGTTTGGTCATGTGTCGAAATGATGAGGAGAAAGAAGATGTTACAGCCTTTTCCATGTTGTGTGATGGTGTATTCTGTAACATTGGTTGAGGGGTCTTTCATCCCTAGAAATTTTCCATTTTTGTGATGGATGTATGCTAAAAATGAATTGAGGTCTATTTATGCTTTAGCAAGTATTGGTTTATGCTTAACATAAATTGTGTCTAGTCGATAGTTTCCATGTGTATTGGTGTCCATAGAAACCATGATGTATGATGTCATGATGTCATGTTGTTGGTCTAAAAATGTTTGGGTTGGGATGGTTGGGTAGAAAAAGGTTTGGTTGGATGTGACCAAAGCGTGAAAGGTAAGTGAAAGGTGAATTGCTCTTTCATTGACAAGGACCAAAATGAGAGCATAGATAGGGGTTGTTAGAATAAAAGCCCCATTCATACATCACATCGTTAACCATGGGTTGTGCTAGAAAAGTAATCAAATCACTTGACGTTAAGTGAGCTCAAAGTCCCTTGAGTATGTTGGGGTGATAGGTAGGATATGTGATATGAGAGGATGGGGTAACCCCTTCTGTGGCAGGAAGAACCTTGCCCCTTTTATAGGTGACCCAAGAACAACTATAGGCATGTCCATGACTTGATAGCTTGTCAGTCATTTTTTTTTGTGCAGACTGATCGATGCAGGAAGTCTATGTTGGGATGTTGTTTTGCTTGGTGGTCATATATGTGAAGCTGATCGATGCGAGAAGCTTCACAAAGAGTGTTGTCTGTAGCAATATTTAGTCATAGCCATCCTTTGAGGGAGTGGTCTATATTTTGCTTTGAATGCTTGATATGACTTTGGCCTAGCCGTCCTTCAAGGGAGCAGTCTAGTAATAAAGTAATTATGTAGATGTCCTTCGAGGGAGTAGTCTACATTTAGAGTTTTATGACCGTTGATATGATAGGTATCCCATTTTTTGACATGTTTTTGTTGACTAAAGTTTTTAGCCATGGACGAGCCTCTAGAGGTTTAAGGATTCCCTTTTATTAGGACAAATCATTACTGCTTGAAAAAAAGGTTGACTAGTGTTGGGAAAAAGGGTTGAAAGGAATAGGAATGACAATGACAGGGGTTGCTCAAGGGACGAGCTCAAGTAAAATGTCAAGTGATTGATTACTTGACTAATAGTATAATGGTCATAGATGTGAGGCATTAAAGGGGCTCAGGTTCTGATAAGTCCCTGGGCCATGCTGTTGCTCTATGATAAGGTCTGAGTCAATTAGGAGTGGACTTGCCCCATTTGCCTCTTTCCAAATTGGTCACATGTTGATTGATGTTGATTGGTTGATGATTAAGAGGCTGGGTTGAATGTTTGGTCAAAGATTGATCAAAGTCATGATTGATGATTGGCTAGTGTCTGGTCGATGGTTTGGTCAATGGTCTGGTCGATGTCATGGTCAATGTCTGGTCATGGTCAATGTCTGGGTGAATGTCTGGTCAATGTCTTGGTCAAGATTTGGTTGAGGTCTTGGTCAATGTTATGATCAAGGTCTGGTTGAGGTCTGGATTGATGATTAGTCGATGTCTGGTTGATGTTTGTTGATATTTGGTCGATGGTTGGGTTGAAATTGGTATTAGGTTGATGATTGGTCAAATTTGGTCAAGACTGGGTTGAAGCTTGGTTGATTGATTAGGGGAAAAGGCTGGTTGATTGATTCAGTTGAGACTGGTCGAGGCTGGGTTGAATGTGTAGTCAAGGTTTGGGATTAAAAGAGTGATTGATATTTGGTCGAGACTGGGTCGAAAGGTTGGTCGAGGCTTGGATGAACATTGAATTCCCCTAGTGGCTAGGGAGAATGTTTGACAGATTGGTCAATGTCAGATGAGGCTTGGTGGTTAGATTGACTGTGTTGATGTTAAATAAGGGGGTTAAAGGTGGCAAAGGGACCATAGTCTGGCGTGGAGATCCTGATTTAGGTGATGAAGCTAGAGAAGTATGGGTCGGTATTGATGATTTGGCGAAGGGGTGGTCAAGAGGATCCTTGATGAGAAGGGTATCCTTTTTTTGATGTTGATGAGTGATAGCTTTAAGAGCGCAACAACACTCAGTGTCATGTCCTAGAGTGTGATGATAGTGGCAAAATTTAGAGTTGTCAAACCAAGATGGTTTTGATCTGAGAGTCGATGAGTGGGGCGGTGTTGAAGGCTTGTTGTTAACATGGTTGAGAAGAAAGGTGTCATTCCCCAGACATTGGCGAATGACAACCTTGAGGGCACAATAATGCTCAGTGTCGTGCCCAGGCATGTGATGATACACATAAATCTGAGTGTCGTCGAACCAGGGTGGTTTTGGTCTAAGAGATTGATATGGTTTAAGAGGTGGGAGATTGATGTGAGAAGACTACAACAATTGCCATAACAGCAAGGCATAAGAACCTGCTAATGGGTATGTGTGTCTTGTTGCAGTGGGGGTTGATGACTTTGGTTTAGGAGGCATTGGTCGATGGATTAGAGGAGATATATGTCTGGTGGGTTGAGAGAGTAATGGAGGTGACTTGCCTCTGTGAAGTATGGGAGTAGGAAGCACTCCTATTAAAGTGGATGGATGCGGGCCCAAAATTGAAGGTAATGACGAAGGTGGGGGAGGAGTCCTCCGGTGTAGTTTAGTGGCCTTCTTTGGTTTGGGTTAAGGACCACCATTGTGTGAGGTGAGGTTAGATACGAGTTTGGGTTCAGATGTGGATGGAGGTGAGTGAGATGTAGCAATCTCTGGCAAAAGGCAAGAGGAAACCATGACTGGGTCTTCCTTGATCAAAATGGGTAGAGAGACGGGGTTTTCTCTTGGTGGAGAAGAAATAGGAGAGTGTGACTCCTTAAGAGGGTAGAGGGCATGGATGATTGTGCCCTCTACTTGTGGTTGAGGAGTAGGCAAGGTATGGTCTTCTATTGGTGGGAGGAAGGATGGAGGTGGGGCTAATGACATTGTAATGGTCAAGGCATCCTCCAGTATAAGAGAGGTCAATGGAGGACTAACAGGAGAAGAGGTTTCTTCTACCTGTGATGGATGAATAGGAGAAGAAAACTCTTCCACCTATGAAGGAGGTTGGTTAGGGACAAGAGGTGAGACCGTGTTGACCATGCATATGTCATGCTCTTGGGAGCTATTGGTCAAGGTCTGGACATTGTTTTGATTAAGAGGATGGTTTGGGAATGGTTGTTTGAAGATGTCGATGTGTTAGTTGGGTGGGGCGTTCAGGTTATCCAAAACAAGATCCCCCTTGTCGATCATGTCTTGGACTATGTTTTTGAAGGTTTAACAATTATCGATGTCATGGCCGTGGATGCGATGATAGTGACAGAAGTTGGCCTCCCTATACCATGTAGGGAGGGATTTTGAAGGGTCAAATTGTGGTGGTCAGATTGGAGGGAGATTGAGGACCCCCTGCTTGACTATTTTTTCCAAAATGGAAGCGTATGATTCTCCAAGTGGAGTGTATGAATGCTGGATGTACCATTGTTGGAATTGTTTGGTGATGCTTAGAGATGTAGAAGGTTGAGAGTGATTAGTTTTTGTCGAGGATGGAGATCTAACGACCACAGTGTTGGCCACTCCTTTGGACTTGGAGTTGGTAGAAGAAGGTTTAGAAGAAGAAGGGTCATTGGCTTTTGCATTGGTATTACGCAATTTAACCTTGTCCTCTTCAATGACACAGAGTTCGAGCTTTTGGGCCATGGTGAAAGCTTCGTCAAAAGTGTGGAATGTTTGAATCCATAAGGTAGAAGAAATGTGCCTGGCACATGCTCGAGAAAAGAGATCGATGAGCTCAGGTTGAGGCAAGGAGAAGGAGAGCTGGTTAATCTAGCCCCTCCAATGGATGACAAAATTGACTATTGATTCGTCATCAAATTGCCTGATGGAGTAGAGGTCTGTGATTGAGACTTGTTTGGTGATATTGATAGAAAAATGGTCAAGAAATAATTGGGCAAGTTAAATGAATGAAAAGATAGAATGTCTGGTAAGAGAGCTATACCATCAAGGGTGGGGCTAGAAAGTGACATGGGTAACGTGCATATAAGTAATGCATCATCATGGGCTATGAGGTAACAGGCATGTCTGAATGCCCGTAGATGCTGTTGTGGGTCTTCCTTACTCTATAAATGAGTAAATTTAGGAATTTTCCACTGGTTGGGGTATGGCCTGATCGAGACAGAGGGATGAATGGGTTCATTGCAAATTTGCTCATATGAGAGGGCATTACGTGAACCAAAAATGGAGGTCTTGAGACTAGACATTTTATCCATCAGCATCTTGATTATATCTACTGACGGATTAGTGGATGAGGCACCCCCTAGGTTGTAGGGTGCTTGAAAAGTGCTAGAAGGGGCATACGATGTAGTCGATTGCGCTTATAGGGGCGCAATGTATTGATAACTAATCGTTGGGATAGAAGTGGAGGCCAAAGGTGGTTGGGTTATGGAAGTAGAAGGCATAAGTTGATTAGATACTACCAAAAGTGGTTGCATGGCAGCATTGGCAAAAGGGGAGGTAGACACTCCTGCATTTATGGGCATAAGAGTGTGTGGGGTTGAGACAATCAAGTTTTGGTATGATGTGGAACTTGGTTAAATTGTGTGTGGTTGAGGGGGTAATGGAACCCCGATGGAGGTCGGTCAAAAAATAGATGGGGAGGCCAAACTTTGCATATTGGCCATGGTCAGGTTAATGGTTGAGGCAAAATGCTGGGTCATAAAATGTTGGGTAGAGAATGGTGTTGATGTCATCACCACTTCACCTAAAAGGTCTCATGTTGGGTTTCTTGCAAGATAGTTTTGGAGGGCTTTGACATTGAGGTCCAAGAATTTCTCAAAATCTTGGTCCTCTTCAGGGATGATGGGGGTCTGAGTCAGGGTCAGTTGAGTAGGAGTTCTTTCAATCTCTGAGTGGAACTCCATTATAGGACTGGTTATAGATGGGGAAGGTGGAAGTGGTTGATGGCTAGCGTGGTCAAGAAGAGCCTTGGTTTGACTGCGTGTCAAAACCATTCAAGGCAAGAAAGGGTCAGGTTTCAAAAACTATGTTTTTTCAGTTTCAAAAACTCAAAATGTAGTTTTTGGCAGAAAAAGGGTCAGGTTTTAGGCTGCTATTTTGAAAAAAAGGACTGACAATGACCAACATCGGTTGAAAAACCGATGTCAGTGGGGAAAAATGGCTGAACTGATGTCAGTGGGTAAAAATGGCCGACGTCAGTTAGATAACCGATGTCAGAGAGGGAAGATGGCCGACGTCGGTGGTAAAGCCGATGTCGGTGACTATGGTTTCTAGAAACTCAAAAAATTTGAAGATTCTTGGAAAGAAAAGGAAGAAGAATGCCCTCACTAGCTTAAACAAGCAGATGGGAATAGAAAAATAGAACACAAGTAGGTCCTAAGCATTAAATCCTAAGAATCAACTTTTAGAATCTTGTTGGCTTATGCCTTATAGTTATGTTTGGGAGGTTGGCTATTAGAATGGGTCCTAAAAGAGGTAGTCTATGGATGGTTTCAGGTTTGTTTAGGTGCTCAAGAATCTGGGTTAGGTTCCGTACATGGCCTGGTGCTAAGGAGCAAGCTCCCCTCACTTCACAAGCCCAGTGATAAGTTGGTCTCGCTTAGCCAAAATATACTTTCCCTAGAGATTATCCTCTACTAGAGAATAGAGTGGGCTTTCCCCTTGGTGGTGAAATCCAAGTGGGATTGTCGGGATGGGTAAGGTATCTGTTGGGTGATGAAATTCCAGTCGGGCCTTGTCTCAGGTGAGTTCTGATGTTTGATTTGTGCAAGTGATTTGGTTGTGTAACATAAAGTGGACTACGATTAATTCATGATGCGGTTATTAATTACTAGGTGTGGACTAAGAAAAGCAAGCAAGCAGAAATTGAATGCAATGTGTTTTAAGCCCAAGTCAAAATGTGAGTTCGAATGAAAACAAGTTGAGAAAGGGTTGAAGAATATGACTTTTGACTAGTTTGAAATGCAAGAAAAGAAAGAAAAGTTCTTTTTAATCCTGCTAATGGTGTCGTTTAGAAGAAAAGGAAGAGGTGAAAAGGGAGAAACCTAATGCACCTATATGAATAAAAAGAAAAGAACCCAAGGAAAACCCTAAGGTCCGACCGGGCGTGCCAGAATGTTTCTATATGATTTTCGCTTTCTACATTCAAAGAGAGAAATAAGAAACTGAGAAGAAATGGTCTAAGGCTTGTATGTACGTGGATGAAGTCATGCGCACCATTATCTAGATGTTGTGAGAACTCCTCTTTGGTTGTGGAGGATGACACCTGCAAAAGAAAGAGACTAAGACAAAGAAGGTGTTAGATGAGGAGATGGTGGGTTGCCAAGCAAAAGCTTGATCCCAGAAGCAAAAGCTTGAGGGATGTCAACCCACTGATTGATAAAAGTAATGTTTGATAAAAAGCAAAATGATAAAAGATTGAAATGATTGAAGATTGAAAAGGAAATGGAAGCAAATGCTTACCTGAATGTTGCTATCAGCCTAGTCACAATCACTGACGTCGGTGGTCCTATCAGTGTTGGTTGTCAAGGTTTGCCGATGTCAATGGTCCTACTGGCATCGGTTGTTAAGGTTTGTCAATGTCGGTGGGGATAGTGGTCTCTATGGCTGGCATCGGTCGGGGCAGTAGTCTGTGGATGAGGTCTGGATGAGTTTTTGGTCTGTGGATGGGTCTGAGAAAGGCTATGGGTCTGGTTGAATGGTCTGGGGGTCTGGGTCTGAGAGTCTGGTTGAATGCTCTATACAGGGTCTTTACAGGTAGAAAGAATGGTCTAAAAGAGGGACCAAACAAAAGATAGAGGCAACAGGGAGACAGGGAGATAAGGATTCAGGTCTGGTCTGTAGTGTGGCTTAGAAGCAATAAATAGAAACTAGATTATAGAGACATTCTAAGCTATTGAAAATGACATAATAGAAGAGTACTTACCTCTTTCCCGCTGAAGAAGAAGTGCAAGAGCTCAGGTTGTTGATGTACCTATTGTTGATGTAGAAGATTGTTGCAAGTGGAGGCTCCTGATACCTATTGTGCTTGCTGGTGTAGAAGCCTGCTATGTGTACCTGAGAGGGAGAGTGAGAGGTCTGGCAAAAAGATTGGCCGATTGATTGATCAGATTGTAAGATTCAAGAGTCAGATGAAGAACAGGGGCGAAGGAAGGATAATAGATGCAAAAAATTGTTATGAAGGAAACTGACGCCGGTAATACCACTGACGTCGATCAACAGTTGACTGACATCAGCGGCTGGAAGGCAAGAAAAAGGCTAAAAATAGCCTTTCGTCCATTTTCCCAACTGTCGGGTTCAAGTGGCGGGGTAAGAAACGGTCGAGAGGGGTTAAATGGGTATGAGGATGAGGAATAGGTCATAAATGGGTCATGGGGGGATGAAGGGAATCCAAAGAAGGGCATCCTAGGGTGGTGAGGTGGCCAGGGAGAGAATTATTAACTTAAAATAATATAATTATTTCAAATTAATAAGACATGGGTTAGGAGTGGTTAAGTGGACCAAAGGGGACTAAGGGGGGAGAAAGGACCAAGGGGTAGACATGATTTCGGTGTCTACATCTCTCTCAAGTTTCATTTAAGCATATTGAAGATCTAGTTTTAATATTAAATCAAATCTACAAGGAGCTCATCAATAGTTAAGAATTAAAATTTCATAGGTAGACTAATACAAGGACTACCAACAAAACCCAAAAAACTTAGATCTCTATGAATAGTTTAGATAATAGTAGTAGGATATAGACTATAGCACTGAACCCCAAAGTGTCCTATTATTGACACACCTACCCTTTCATTAAATGAAATACAAATCTTGATTTTAGATAGTGTTTCAATCTTGCACAACTAGTATCAACTTCTATCTCAGTCATTTTATTCTAGTTTAAGATAAGTTAAATTTCTCTTCATTTATTACTATTTTTTGAAAGGTTCAAATTGTAATCAAATTATACAAATTATTAACTTAGTTATTGTAATATTATTTTTTGATTTAATTAACTGAATTTCAACTAAGCTATGAATAATACACCAATATTCCCAAAATAGTTAAATAAACATGCCACAATAACATATGAACAACACTTAAGGTAAATAATATTTGTAAGTTTGAACATGTTAATGAATAAGAAAAATAAAAATACACACAATCACATATAATTAAATTTCATGGTTTCTATACACATAACAATCCATTATATGATTTAATAACAATATAGGGAATCACACCAACATTATTTCACAAAGGGATTATTTTTGATACATCAGAGTCTACATTAACTAGTATGTTAATTAAATTATTAATTTTTATAAAAAGATAGTAACATTTATTGTTATGCACATGGAAATATTCTTGGCTTCTATCTACATACCAATAAATATTAGTTGATATGAAAACAAAACCTTTGATTGCAATCCATGCCCAAAGAATGCAAGAATGGCATGCCCATAGAAAGAACAATTGCAATAACATGCATGTTAATGGAAAAAAATGTAATTGTAGTTTCAATTACATGAAACACACCAATGTGTAATGTTTCATTGACCCATTAACATAATATTAAACACTTACATATAATTTAAGGAACAAAAAAAAAAATACCACCACATTTAGGTAAATGCCATGGCTATTTGGGGGAGGAGCTACATAGTAAAGGAAAAGTTGCACACATCTTTCATTTCCATCTGACATGAAATTGGATATTAATTTGGGGAAGGATGTAATTGATATGGTAAGGAGAGATGGTTATTGATTGCATGCATGGTGCCAATTTCTCACCACATTAATGAATAAAATCCTGATATTCTATGTAGAAAATAAGAGATGACAATGGCAAAAAACTAGTAACAATGAAGGAACAATATTTATAACAACCATGAAAAAATAAAATTAAGCATTGTTGTGGGTTTAATTATAGGAAACACATCTTAGTGAATTATTTCATCACTCCATTTTATGCACTAAAATTCCTCTATGTAACATAGTATGGTTGAAAATTTTTAGGAAGGTTTCATCTATTTTGGGGGAGGAGGTAGGTGAAAAGGCAAGGACAGGCATTTGTTAGTGTAACATTTCATCACTCCATTAACATACAAGGTAAATTTTACTATGAGGTGAAGGTAAGCCAGAAACAAACATGAACAAAGGAAACACATCAAAAAATAGGAGCATAAGTGGCATAAGAATCGTAACAACAATGTTAAAATATTAATAAAGGATAAAATCTCATCTAGCTAAGTGGAAAATGGTGGTGGCTTCCACATTAATGATCCACTCATTTTCCATTATGAGTTCAAACTAAATAAACAATACACCAAAGTGAATGGAAAACATATAAATAATAGGTATGTCAGTCTATTAATATATCAGTAAATGTTTACTCTAAATTGAACACATACCAAAAGCTAACAAAATTCTAGCATGAAAAAAAATATGAGGAACATGGTAAAAATCATTAATATAAAAGGCAAAACTATTAATAACAGCCACACAAAATTATTAACAACAAGAAACTTTGATGGCACTCCCTTTGTATTTAACATGAAAGAACAATGGAGAAATACCCATTTACCAATGTGGAAAATGGTAGTGGTTTACACATTAATGAGCCATGCATTTTCTAGTTTGGCTTCAAATTTAATATACAATAGAGGAGAGTGAATGGAGAACATTTCACTAATAGCTATGTCATTCTATTATAATACACAATGATAGAGAAGGTAGTACTGAACATGATCAAAGAAAGCACAATAATAATAATATCGAAGTAAAATTTGAAAAAAAAACACATATATGGGTTCAATAATAGGCAACACACCTATGTGTATGTTTTTATCCCTCTATTATGCCAATTTTATTTCATCTACATGACACTTTCATCACTTCATTATATCCATGAACATTCTTCTATATAATGTGACATAGTCATGATCTTTCAAGTAGGTTTCATAATTTTTAGGGAGGATGTATATGTAAAGGCAAGAGGAGACATGAGTTAATGACATGATCAATAATATTAACATGTATTTTTAATGAATATAAGCCAACCAAGCCATATGGAAAATGACACTACCTTTCACATTAACAAAGCATGCATCTTGTAACATGCCACATCATTTCATATGAATGACACATTATTTCATATTAATGTCCAACATGTAATCTAATATGGCGCACTATTTCATATTAGCGACCCTTTATTTATAAATTTTGTGGCCAATGTGTTAATATTGCATGTAGGATATAAAAAAGTGTCCATTTTTAAATATTTTTAGTGATTTCATACCCTTTTACTGGTCCTCTAGTCTCAACAATAAGTTGAACTGTAAAAGGTGTAAATACTGACATGTTTTTAGAGAAAACATCGTACAAATTCATAAAATTTCAATTTTCCTTTGGAATGACTTTTTCAAACTAAAAAAATTTAAACTATTTAATCCAAGTTTTTAGAGCATGAGGTGACATAATATAGAAAGTGTGGGACCTTGAAGTTAGGGGTCCCATTTATTGGTCTCCTTCCCCTAATTACATGGCCTCACAAGGTCAATCTTATTTTCTTTTATAGTATATACAACCTTCACATTTAACCCTTGTTGTAAAAAACTAACCTTTGGGTCTAACTAGCCAGTGTGTTCATAGCAACTACTTGCATGGCACTTTGACCTTGTTTCACCATCTCTACTTCTATTAATTATCCACTATCCCCATCATTCTCATTTTATTATTCCCTACCATTAACTATCCACTATACCATCATTTCCATTAAAAAATCTTTCATTTTAGTGTGAATGTGTTGAAGTAGGTTATGCAAAAGTCCTCCACCATCAAGAATGAAACACCCCTTCCCTATACCACATTTGAAAGTCTACTTGTCGATCTCTATAAATGTATTTTTGTATCTCAAGGAATAGATTAATAATCCATAATAACCATTTTTTTAATAGATAACATAGGATTCATCTCCCTTTACCTACATAATACTTTGGCAATGTCATCTCAAGTACTACTTATATAATGATAGCTAAACAAGTTGTATATCAACCACTAGTGAGTTTGATCCATAAGGCCATAAAAAATATGGATTACCATTACATACATTCAGCGATAGATTTAATAGAGTTGAATATATCAAATTTATGTAATAAAGAACACCTTGATAAAACTTTTACCTACAGTTACACTTCCTCTCTATGAATTAGATTTTGGCTGGGAAAAACTACTTCTCATTGGCCTTTCCCTCAATCCAATCAATGGGATGGTGTTGATGATTTCTTCCTATACCAAAGATGGTATCATAGATATATTTTTGTTTTCTATTTTTCTATGAAATATGATATGCACTGGTTGATTCACTCTAATAAAAATAAAAGATTGACATTTCTTTGTGATGCTAATATGTACTTTATTTACATGCAAAATTTGTTGATTTTTTTTTTTTTAATTTTATGCTCTCACTTCCAATAATTTGTTATAGGTTGTGATTTCATATTAATACTCTTTGAATTACAAAATGCTTTCAATAGATACAATCTTAGTAAAAACTCATCCACCAAATGTTAACATGTTTATGTTCATATTTGAAAGTAAATTTTTTTGTTCTTGTAAATAGTAAGGAAAATATGATACTTTTACTCTTTTAAAATGATTTCCATTTACATATACTCTGATTCCCTAACCTTTATCTCAATTGTTATTTGTATCACCTAATTTATTATTATATGTATCTATTAATTAACTACACTACTTATAAACTAAAATTTGAGGAGCAGGGATTTAGTATACTTATGTTCTAGTGATTATAACCACAAAGGTAAATGTGAATTCTAAATGATCTAAACACTATTAGATCATATTGAGAACCTTATTAAAATAACTATAATAAATTATTGTAATATGTGACTCAATATGTCCTTATTGAGAATCTCATGCAACAAATCATTCAAAATTGGTTGTGGGACACAAAATTTGGGCATATCAAGCCCAAATTATTTTAGAAAAAATATTCAATGAAAAATCCCATCTATATCTCCATTGGATTTTTTACATGTGTAATCATCATATGAACATCCATATCCATTCATATTATTTCTTACATGTTAATTAGTGTAATCACTAATCAACATATTATATAAGGAGAGATTTAGAAAATTTTGTGTAGCCACTTCAACAAAATATCTCTTATACAATTGTTAGGATATTATCTATAGTTTAGATTCACACAAAAACTTTACAAAATACACTCATAGATAATTAAAAAAACTGAAACAATTCCACCAACCATGAGAAACAATCATTTATCAAATCTCTAAATACCCTTACTAGAGTAAAATATTTGGAATATACACTTTAATAAACTTTTTCCAAACTACACAACATAGAAGGTAGTTAATTGAAGAATCAAATTCAAAATTCATGGCAGAAGAACCCATTATTTAAACTAAATTGAGTCAAGATAAATATGAACAATAAATTATATATATGTTCAAATTAAAACTTTGGATATTTCATAAAATAAGACACAACCCACTTTTAAAGTCACCACACCAAAATAAGAAACTTTTAGTTCTTTTTTATTCTTTATTTTTCTAGTGGCTTCTAGATAACTCTTTTTCTTCTTTTCACACAATAAATACATACATACATACATACATACATGCATACATACATACATAATATATATAGTCATAAAAAATGTATACTATTAATTACAAATAATAATTTTTATTTATTTTAGAGTTCTTAATATTGATAAATTCAATTACATTTCAACCCTGACATCTGAATTCCCTCTTCATGGTTAAATGTTGTTAGTGTGATAAATCTCTACTATAAATTCTATATTGACTAGATAATATCATTCAGGTACATAATATTCCTCTATCTAAAATAGTTTTCAACCTTAGGATTTTAGGGATGAGTTTTCATCCAAAAGAACCTTGGTTTAGAACTACTTTAAAATCTTGTTTTATTAAATTTCAGGATTTCATCTTCACTAATACATTGATTATATGAATCCACTAGGTCCACCCATTGAAACAAATATAACTTGTATGTCATAGATCTAGTGGAATAATTTTTTGTGTCTATAAATCTATCAATCTACTCATTATTTTTATCTGGAGCCTCTGGGTCATAATTCAACTTTGTTTCATGTGGGTAAAGTTCAATCACATTAAAAAAATAAGTGTTATCTAACTATTTAGGTAGACAAATAAAGTAAGCATTCTCATTTATCCTTTTAAATAATTTTCAAGTGACAAACTTTATAAGTTTCAATTTGTGATAGGAGCCTAAAAGATACCTCTCTTTCCTCAAGTTTACCATAACTTATTCTTTGATCCTTAAACTAGGTGTATATTCTATACTAATCTTCATCAACATGATTTCTTTACATAATAAGGGTTTGTCTCTAAGTTCTATGCCATGGAACAACCACCAAAATGGTATAGCATGATACATTCTCAATTTTTAACTATCATCTTTAGCATATAATTATTTATGAAACCATTCACATGTGATTACCACATGTTACATACATTGCATACTACCTTTCACATTTTGAACATGCTACTACTTTATACATGGGTGCAATTGAATGTGTTTACATTGAAGTGAAAAATGAATGTGAAGTTTGTTAAAATTCAATATCAAGTACTATTCTTGTGGTAGATGATTCTCTTGCTTCCTTAAATGTTTTATGTTTTAGGTTAGTTTTAAGGTATTGAAAACATTTAGGAAATAAAACAAAAAAATACTATAGAAGTACAAAATGAACATGAAGTTTGTGAAACTTAATAACAACTAATATTCTTATGATAGATGATTATTTATATTATTAAGTGTTTGATGCATGAGACTAGTTGAAAGGTATTGAAAACATACAAGTAAAGAAATCAAACACATCATGAAGAGGAGATACACAATACATACCTTGGAGAAACTCAATATGAGAAAACTCTAACAAGATGAAACCATGCTTCCTCATCTCCATTATGTTTTATAGTTGACAAGATTTTGCCTTCTTGGGATTACCAAGACACCAACTTTCAAAGCATCCTACTCTCTTAATGATATCTACACTCTTTAGTGGATGAATTGCTTCTTTAGCAATAAATATTATTAAACTCAACCATCTCAACTATATAGTACTCAAATCATATTGGATCTACACTTGACTACCTTTCTTGCACTTCACAAATTTGTATTTACCCACTATGCTTCCTCTACCAATAGTTACATGTCTCTGAATAATTATGCTTTTGGACACTTAATGAAAATTAATGACCTTTAATGAATTCATGAATGAATGAGAATTGAATCAAAACTATGAACTCTACAAGTTTTAATACACATAATATTATCCCTTAATCTCAAATAAGAATCCCAAAAATTAAATAGTAAATCTAAGACATATTTATGTCCTTTAAACTTATTGCACATTCCCTTGGGGAAAACCCACCACTTTATGTAGAATGAAACAATGGGAATGGTTTTGAAACCAATAATTATGGTTTAAAATCCATTATTATGGTTTCAAAACCACTACCTAAGGTTTTAAAATTGCCACAATATTTTTTAAACTAACACTTGCTTAAATTAGTGGTTTCGCAACCATGATATATCCTCCAACTTCTAGAAGTATAAATTTTGCATACAAACTTCAAATCACATGTCATTTTTATAAAATGCATAAATTTTTTAAATAACTCAAAGATGTATTTTAAATTTAATTTTCATGTGAAACATATTTTTTATTGATAGTACAAGAGAAACTACCTCCTTCCCACTATTTGGTGTGGTGGAAATAACCCTGTTTGACAATCAATTGTCTTATTGAATGAATTGGATAATATTTTTTATCCAAATTTTGATCATATAACCCAATTTTTAAGGTTTTTTTTAAACATAATATAAGTATTTTCCTTATATCTTATTAATTGGGACACTTATTTTATCATCCTCTTGAACTGTACCTTATTTATTTATCTTGGAGAGTAATTATCGAATTGTGAAATTTGAAAACCTAGGTTAAAAAATAGTCCATGAATACTTGCAATCTCTTCCATATAAAATTTTTTCACTTTTCATTTTTGGGTTCTTCCTCTTTTCTATTCCTCTTAGAAATTTTTTATGATACATAAGATTTTAGGATAGGGTGAATGTCTCCATAAGGAGATGATTATATAACAACCTCCTTATTATTCACAATTATTCAATGTACTCTTCTATATTTTTTCACTTTCATTGATAGTATTTTTTAATTTGATTAGTTAAAGACCAAGTTGAAGGGTCCCATTCCATTTACATAAAAACCTAGAAGATAGACATGATGAAGTAACAAGACAAAAAAGGAACAAAAGATGAACCTAGTAGCTAAAACCCCTTACCACCAAAATTATACCAAGTATTAGCTAAAAAAACTAATATTAGGAAAAAGGAATAGAGAAAAACAAACTAATCTGATTCAGAATAAAAGACCAACTTATTAATCTCACTATCATCACCTTTGTTATTCCTTCCTCTAGTATAACTTATGATAAATTGATCCTTATCTTCTTCTTATCTTTTGTGCTTGAGACCGGTAGAGTAGATATCCATATTCTCCTCTTCAAGAACCCAATTTACCTCATCTTTTATACCAATTTGAGTTGTTTTTTTTACCTTATGAAGTGAAAATCAAATGATCCTTTCCCAGTTTAATAGCTACCAACTCTTGACTCAGGAGCCCTTTTAATTTCTTGAACTCATTTATGAGTTCACTACTTAGGAGTTTCTAGATAGAAATATTCATGTGTAACATTTGGAGAGAATTCATAATTTCCAACTTGTCATTGGAAGTGGGAACCCATATACCTTTATTAGATAATGGATGGATGTATATAAGAATCCCCATATCTATTTTGGTCTCCTTTTACACCTGCTCCATAGGATCCCTAGCATTCTATTCCTTCTACCCCTTATTAGATTCTGACTCAATGGAGTAATCTTCACACTCTTTGGTATTTTCCTTCTCATTATGGATATATGTCACCTCAATTATTATCTTGGACCACTATGGCTCCCCTCACTTAATCAAAAATAATATAAAACCTTGATGAATTAAATCAACCATAGGGTTCTTCTTAAATGCATTGAGGCTTCAAAGGATTACAATAGAAAAAATGGAATGATGATTATGTGGCCTTTAAAATGATTGAGGAAGAAGTGATGCAAAAAAATCATAGTATGTTTTCCTTATAAATTAATATACCCCATAATCTGGAGGTAGACTTGAGGCCATTTCTTTGATATTTCTAACCTCATGAAACCCTCCTAAGATGAAATCTTGGGTTTCTTTTTTCCTTTTTGAATAAAATACCCAAAATATCCTCCTTTCTCTTCTTTTCCTTGAAAGCTTTGACTCTATTATAGTCCATCCTGATAGTCTCTAAAATAATATCCTATGTTATCAAGATTTTCAAGCCATGCATTTAGACTTCACAATCTTTTGAACTATGAGCAAAGTCCTTGGAAAGCCCTATATCATGCCTAAAAAATCATTCCATGAAGGGGGATAAATTGCCCTTGACCATTTTATGCCACATGTATTCATTTTACTTGATGTCAGAGCATGAAATAGGTTTGAACCAATCTTTATCCCTACCCATATTGTGAAATTACAAACTTCTTTTAAAAGCTTCATTATTTGAGTTCTTAGGAATGGAGATGGGAAAACTATAAAAAAGAGTAAAAAATGATCATGTGATGCAAGATTGAAATGACCCAAACATGTAAGACTATAGTGATAATTACCTTGCATGAATTAAAATCAAAGTTCTCAATCTGGATTTGTGTCATTATTAAAAAAACCATCATAACCATGTGAGGTGTGTCCTTTTTTAATTCAATAATCAGTATGATGTCATTAGGAAAATAACTCTCATGCCAACTAATGAAATAACTTATTTTGAACCCAAGGTTGTCCATGAAATTGACACACCTATTACCCATTCTATAAACATGCATTATGGAGACCCATTTAAAAAGGGCCACTAATATTTTTGCATCATCAATGATTATATAAATATTATAATAAGAGTGGGAAATTCCTTTCAAAAACTTAATAATGTTCATTGAGTCACCTTAAATTTAGAGGAAGTCTATGTCAAGGTTGACCACTAATTTGATACCCCAAAGTACCATTTTATCTTTTAAGACATGATTTATTTGGATCCCCAATGGACCCACATAGGCCACTCTAATATTCTTGAAAGAATCCTTGATAACACCTCCTACTCCTCTTGGGCCCAGGTTCCCTTTCATTCCCCCATCAAAATTTAGTTTAAACCAGTAGGGAGGAAGATGCAACCATTTAAATTTTGACCTTTCAACCCCATTCACTTGACATTTTCTAGGTATGACAAGGTTGAGGTGTTTTAGAATCCAAGAGAATATAGGGGACATAGGTTAATCAAAAGAGGAAGTGAAATACGACCAATTTTCATGGATAAAGGCCAAGATCCTCTTAGAAGTGGAGGAAGGATTGGGCCTACAGTTCTCAAAAATACAATACTTCCTAGCTTTCTAAATTCCCCAAAAATGTGGGGAAAAGCCAAACTTCACTAAAATTTCAATGGAATAGATTCCTAGGGTGACTTTCATTGAGTAATCAGGTCCTTGATATAGATTGAGGTAACCCAAGAAAAGTTATACTTACTGAGTAAATGCTGAAAAATGGAATAAACAAAAGAACATGAAAGGAACAAATTCTCGATAGATTTGGCTTCTCATCTACAAAGATCAAACATACTGGGAAAAGGAATACCCATTTCCACTAGGTTTTTCATATTTAAAATCATGTTCTAAGCTACCAACCAAAATAAAATAGTGATTTTGAGAATGAGGTTTTTAAACCAAAGATCATTCCAATTATCATCTACTTTTGCTTGATCCCAAAGGGAGACATATCCAAATTTAACAAAGTAAAGACTATTGGGATAATTTTTCCAAATAATAGCATCCTCCTTCAAGAACAAACTAATATGAATGTGTTGGAGATAAATTTTTAGGTTGTTCAAGAGATGGGTTTGTTGTTGGTTCAGATCATCTTTTATGAGAAGTTTCTATTTCTTCCTTCCATCAATCTCCTCCTAATAATCTAACACCTTATGGCTGAAGGACTCTTTGAATAAAGATATTAATTTTAAATCTTGGAGGGAGGAGGCCAAATGAGATTTTATCTAGGTATCCTACCAAAATTCCACTTTATTACCTCTGCCAACATTCCACTTGAGACCTTTGCTGAGTAGATCCTTACCATCTTCCAAATATTTTTAGAATATTGAGCCATTATTTGGTCCACTTTCCAAAAGAAATAAATGATCTTATCTAGAGTTTAATTATTTTTCCCTTATGATCTTGGTCCATTGGAATATATTCCTTGATCACCCTCCATCTTTTATTTTTTAAAAGGCTTGGTTCATGGATCTAACCATTATTAACCCAATCCTCCTTTCAAGTAAGGAGACGAGATTTATTTCAAGAGATAAGTGGAAACCTAAATCTTTCCTTTAATCCTCTCCATATGAATTTATTCTAAATATTATTTATTTAATCTAAAATCTTATGAAGGATGATAAATAAAGACATGAAATAAAGAGGGATTCTTTGAAGCAAGCTCTTTATGAGTTGTAGTTTGCCAACTTGGGACAACAAATTTCCTTTCCATCCTGATAACTTTCTATGAATCTTATTAATGAGGGGTTTACAAAACTTTGGTTTCATGGAACCCTCAAATAGAGGAGTACCAAGCTAATAGGAAGGGAGATTTGTGATGACACAACCCTAAATCTTAGAGATTTTGACTTCAAGGTTAAGTGGGGTAATCATGAAAAAAAAGAAATTTTATGAAAGTTGACGCTCTAATTAGAAGCCACTTCATATATTTCAAGAATTTTCTTGAAACACCTAGCTTTAGAGACTAAGGCTTCACCCATCATCAGTGTGTCATCCATGAGTTGCTGATGAGTGACTGGACTAGTATTAGGGGTAGTGATGCCTATGATAATGTTGGAAGTTCTAACCTTGAAAATAAGTTTACTCGATGTTTTAGCTAGGATGATGAATAAATATGGAGAGAGGGGATATCCTTGTTTGAGCCCTCTCTCTGTCAAGAAAAACCCTTAGGATTTCCATTGATAATAACATAAAACATGGGATCAGTTATATAAGAGGTAATTAGATTTTTGACAGATTGATTGAAGCTAAATTAGATCAAAATTTTATCAAAGAATTTCCAAGAGACACTATCATAAGCCTTGTTCATGTGTATCTTGAGGAACATACCTTGTCAATTAGATTGAGACATTGAATTGATGGTTTTGTGGGTAATGATGATTATGTCTAAGATCTACCTTAGGAAGACAAAAGCTCCCTATTGGTCTAAAATCATTTTATCCAGTACAAGTTAGATTTTTAAATAAATGCCTTTAGTACAGATTTTATAAAATGTATAACACAAGCTGATATGCCTAAAATATATCATTTAAAATGCCCCCTACTTCTTATGAATGAACACCAAGAAAGTATTATTAAATACTTAGAGCAAGGTGCTAGATTTAAAGAGCTCCATTGCAACCAAGCAAATTTCATTATGAATGATATCACAAAAAACCTAAAAGAAGAAAGGTGGAAAACTATCAAGTCCTAGGGATTTTGTTGGAAATATTGTCATTGATGTCAAAGGTATAGCATTATTGGTGATAAAGGCCCCATTGCATTTAATGTTATTTTCAATAGATATATCTTGGCTAATATGAGTTAATATTTATTTAATATTAATGAATATATTTTTGGTTGCATATGAGATAAAAGAAGGGCCCATGGAGAAGTTAAAGAGCCACGGGGTAAAGACAAAGGAAGGATAGGATGCATTTTCCCATGAAGAGTCATCTTGGAGAATTCCAAGAGTCACCAAGTGAAAACAAAAGAGGAAGGGCACATTTTCTCATGAAGGGACACTTTGAGGAATACAAAAAGTCACCAAGATGAGGACAAAAGAGGGAAGGACATTTTTGCTCATGAAGGGTCACCACATGACTTTTCAAAGGCAAGGATATGAAGGGTAATACAAGTTTGGAGCCATTTTCCATGAGGATTGAAGGGTCACAAAGGGCGAAGGCCAAAAGTCATTTGGAAAGCTATAAATAAAGCCTTGAGAAGCCATTTGTAATATGGAGTAAGAGAGGTTGATTTGATATTGTAATATCTATCTTAGAAGGGCAATTGTGAGAGATGAATATGATTTGTATTTGTTATATCTAGCTTAGAAGAGCAAAAGTGAGAGAGAGGAAAGAGATGTTCTATTGAACTATCATTTATTGAGATAGCAGCATTGAGAGATAGGTGTGTGGTATACACAAAGGGGTTGGTGCTCATGAATTATTGCTAGGTTGGTGGTTGGAAAAGGGGTTGGTGCTCCTGTGGGTTGGTGCTCATGAATAGTTGTTGGGTTGGTGCTCAACAAAGGGGTTGGTGCTCATGAATAGTTTTTGGGTTGGTGCTTAGCAAAGGGTTTGGTGCTCCTACAAGTTGGTGCTTGTGAATATTTTTTGGGTTGGTGCTCATTCATATACTTGAGATTGTTCTTTGTGGTTTTTCCCACATTGGGTTTCCACATTATATCTAGTGTCTCTCTCTATCTTGTGTGGTGTTTATTGTTTGAGTTTTATTTCATATCTTGAATGTTTGATTAAGTGGAATTTGATTAAGAGAAAGTTTTATAAAATATATGATATACAGATTCACCTTGCTCTTAGTATATCCCATGGTTAACAATTGGTATCAGAGCAGGTTCCTTTTTGAAAAGTTTTATAGCTTAAAGGTAGATTGGGAAAGCACGATGGCTAGGTCACAAGAAGGATTTTCTACAAATAAGGCACCTTTGTTTGATGGGATGAATTATGCTTTTTGGAGCATGAGAATGAAGGTTTATTTGATGGCCCTTGGATTTGACATATGGAAAGTAGTGGTGGAGGAATATGAAGAGCCACAGACATCTGAAATTACTCTAGAAGAAAAGAAGGCAAGTGAATGTAATGTTAAAGCTTTAAATGCTATTTTATATGGTTTATGTGAATCTAAATTTGTTAAAGCTATGCAATATAAATTTTCTCATGAAACTTGGGTAAAACTTGAGAATATTTACAAAGGTGATAGAAAGTTTTAGTAAGCTAAGCTTTAGACTTCTAGAAGGTAGTTTGAAAGTTTGAAGATGAATGAAGGAGAAGATATAGCAAGTTATCTCTTGCGATTTGATTAGATAGTAAATCAGATTCAAGGTCTTGGAGAAACATTAAAAGAGTCAACGGTGGTGTAAAAGGTTTTGAGATCTCTACCAATGAGATATGATTCAAAGGTATTGACAATCGAGGAGATGAAGAATTTAACCAAGCTAAAGATGGATGAGCTTCATGGTATTCTCATGGCATATGAGATGCAGATAGAATAAGATAAACCCTCAAAGAGAGAAGTAGCTTTCAGGACATCAAAGAAAGAGAAAGCTAAGATTCAAGAATCAAGTGATAGTTCTAGTGATGATGAAGATGACAACGGAGCACTTTTCATTTGCAAGCTGAAAAGGGGAATAGGTAAATATCAATGAAAATTATCTTTTAAATGTTTTAATTGTGGAAAGATTGGACATTTTTTAGCTAGATGCCTAGATAAGGTTAATGATGATGAAGAAGAAAAGCCTACATACAAGAAGAATTTCAAAGGAAAATCCAAGAAGGGATTCGAGAAGAAGAGCCTATATTCTAAGGATCCTAGCTCAGTCAAAGATAGTGGAGTCAGCAATTCAGAAGAAGAGATTCTATTCATGGCCATACATGAAGATGATCAAGAAGAAGAAGAGGAGGAAGTTGAAGTGAATATGGAAGGAAAACTCATTTGTGCCTTAGAAGAGTTAAAAGTTATTGAGAAGAAGAATTGAAGATTAAAGCGCCAGATTGAGAAAAATGAAAAGGAGTCAAAGGAAATGATTGAAGATCTACAAGCACACTTTGAAGAAGCCAAGAAGAATGAAGAAAATCTCATAGCATAGTTGGAAATAGAAAGAAAAGAATGTGAAGGTATGTCATTGAAATAACCTCTTTAAAAGAAGATATTGAGAAAGCAATCAATGATAAAGTAGTTAGTGATTCAAAATTTGAGGATAGCACTAACATGCTGAATAAGATATTAGAAAGACAAAAGGTGAATTCAAATAAGACATGTATCAAATTTGAGAAAAAGAGCTATGCTAAAGCTCTTACAAAAGAGGAAACAAAAAGGGGAGAAGTGAACAATATAGAGGACATTTCAAATAGAGAAGGCTGGAGGGAATAAAGTTACAAAAAGGCAATCAGGCCAGAGATGTACATACATATCTTATTTTTATGGCTATTGTTTTTATTGTAATGGCTATGGTCACAAGAAATTAGAATGTAGAAAAAGAGCTAATAGTTTCAAAAATAAGGAGAAGGAAAGTCAAGTAGAGTCAAGTAGAAGCCACAACTCTTTTGCTCCTCTATCAAGCTTTGATGAAGAGACCATAGTATGCTACAAGTGCAACAACTTTGGACACATAGCTCGGTATTGTAGAAGTGTGTTCGAGTCAGTTAAGAGGGATCAAAGTTTCAAAGCTCCATTCATCAAGAAGAAGGATCAGAGTTTCAAAGCTCCATTCATTAGGAAGAAGGTTTAAACATGTTCATGGTAGAAGAAACAACTTGAAGAGTCTATGTTGGTGTAAATAGCTTTGCATGTAAGAAATAAAGATCAGCCATGGTTAATTGATAGTGGATGTTCAAGGCATATGACAAGAGATAAAAGTAAGTTTATATCTCTAAAGAAGATCAATGGTGGCATAGTGAGATTCAGAGATAAAACCACTACTAGGATAGCTGGAAAAGGTACTTTGAGTTTGGATTATGGTAGAACTAAGACTAAAAATGTTTTGTATGTAAAAGGTCTTAAGCATAATCTATTAAGTGTTAGTCAAATATGTGATCAAGGATACACATTAAAGTTTCATGTTGAAGGTTGTGAGATTAGAAGAAAAGATTCAAATGAGTTGATTTCAGATGCTCAAAGGATAGGGAACAATGTGTATGTATTGTCAGATATCTTCTCAAAGGCATGATCAAAGGACACATTCAAAGATCTACAAGAGGAGTTGGGAGTAATTTCTATTACTTCCTGCCATTAATGTTCAACATCAATTGAGGGGGAGATAAGTGTTAGCTCCAGGTAGGCCCTTTTCCATTGATGTCAAAGGGGGAGAATAAAAGGAATAAGTACAGGTACAGGTACAAAAATAGGTACAGAGAACATGTACAAGTTGCTACAGTAAGGGGGAGTTACTATATGTTTTTAGATGATAGGATAAACAGGTGATAGGTTATGGCAATTTCAAGATTGAGGTTGCCATCAATGACAAAGGGGGAGATTGTTGGAAATATTGTCATTGATGTCAAAGGTCTAGCATTATTGGTGATAAAGGCCCCATTGCATTTAATGTTATTTGTAATAGATATATCTTGGCCACTATGATTTAATATTTATTTAATATTAACGAATATATTTTTGGTTGCATATGAGACAAAAGAAGGGCCCATGGAGAAGTCAAAGAGCCATGTGTTGGGAAATAAACCAGAAGCACACAATTTGATTACCAAATACCAAGCAACTATAATATGCAAAAATAACCAGATTCACCAAGTAACTAGAATTCAGAATAACACAGCGTATGAGAGACAATATACCAATTGTATTAATACTTTATACAGAAAAGAATACAATAAAGAAGATGCCACTTCTTCTCCACCACCTCTTCAGAGGCTCGCTACACCTCAAGTGAACAGTAATTCTTCTCCCCAAAGCTCTCCCTCTCAAATCCCAACACCCAACTCAAATACAGAGTTGGTGTTCACCTCCCGTGCTCCACGCACACCACAAGTGCTCCACGCACTCGACAAGTACTCAAGGTACTTTAAGTAGATCTCCCATGAATCTGCAACAACCTACAATTCAACAGACCATACTTATGGAAGGAACTCCCTTGCCTTCCTCTCTTGCTCTATCCAAGTACACACCTGTACTCCAAGTAGATCCTGCCTGATACTGCTCCCTGTTGTGTTGCTGTCTATATGATCTTGCACACCTGCAAATCAAACAATGGTTCTGCTCCCCTGTGAACCTTGACCTTGCACACACATACACCTGCAGATCAATGATCTTACTTACCATGTAGATCTCCTATATAGGCCATGCAACTGTGACCAAAATCCTACACTCCTGAAGAATCCAGCTGACTCTCCAAAACCAGCACCTACACCTGGTACTGTGGAACTAGGAGGAACACCCTTGCTCACCTCACACATAGAAGGAACAAACTTTGCTCAACTCAAACTAGAACACTTTTCCAATACAACCATGGGTCTATTATATAGATCTCATCCAAACAATAATTAGACATCTAATTACAATAATTAGATCCGCAGCTATGAGTCTAAAATTAGCACTCATCATGCAAATACTTGGTTCATCAACCAACTGCCCATAATTAAATCACAGTCAAACCACATAGGTGACCGACGCCGATCCCTGTCCGCCTGGGGGTCACTGACGCCGGCCGATCTCTGACCGACGTCAGTTGCCTTCCTGCCCTATCCTACCGATGTCAATTGGCCTGACCGACGCTGGTGTCTCTGACACTCAGCAACTCTCCTGCAACCTCCTCCGTGTCTGCATCAGTGAAGCTTTTAGCTCCACAACCTAATAATCTCCCACTTGGAGATAAACAGCTGCACTGTACCTGTACCTGTACTCCATCTAATCTGTTTCCTGGTTTGTATCCCTCTTCAAGCTCCCACTTGAAGACAACCCACCACACATCCCATGGTGTACCACCTGTCATCCGAGTACCCTGCCACATCCGAACCTACAACACCTGTAGTGAAGTCCTGACCCTGCATAGCAACACCTGCTACCGGTCCCTCTCAAAAACCTGAGAACCCACTTCCCCAAATTGGCTCCTAACTTTGACAGCTCCCACTGCATGGGAATACTCAGGTCTATACCAGACCTCATGTGATTTTGGACACTATACCTATCCAGCCCTTAGTGTGCTCTTACTCTGCATCCTAAACCTCGCCAACACCTGATTCACTCAGCTCCCACTCGAGACAAAATCAACCTGTGATCTCCATGCCTCCCATGTCAAATAATTTTGCTGCTCCAAACTCCTCATGACATGACACTGAACTAATCTTACCCTTAGCTCAGCAAAACCCTGTATGTACACCCTTGCTAGCTAGCATACTATCCACATACAGCAACAGAATGATGTCATGACTCATCATCCACCTGGTAAGACAAACCACAGTAGTTTCCTGACACTGACTGAAGCCATGCTTTGTCCTCCACCTGTCAAACCCTGTACCACTGTCCTGCAGCATCCTCAAGACCATATGCCTGGTCTTCCATCTCACATATCCGTTCTCTCTATTCTTCTACTAAGGAATCCATTCGTCTCTGTGCTTTCATCCAGCTGGCAAACCTACCAAAACACCCGTCTGGTTTTGCATCATAATCCCTGCCATGCTCTCACCTCTTTCCTGGATCCTTCCTGCTCTACAATCAGCAACAAGTATGAAGAAGAGGAACACGAATTTGAGGGCCTACTCACGCCTTCATTCCTCTGTATGGGTGTTTGAGACTCCTTGATAACATGCTATCCACCCAAAATTTGTTACAGTGACCGACCTCAGCCACCCCACAGTCTGCATCTGACCGACGTCGGTTCCCATGCGCCTGTACCTGACTACCAACCTGTAACCATTGGTGTTCCTGCTGTCGACGTCGGTCCTAATGACTGACATCAGTCTTACATACTGCCGACGTCGGTCCCATGACTGACGTCGGTCTTACCCTGCCTGGCATTGCCGGCTTCAATCTGTAAATGACCGACATCGGCACCTGTCTATTCGACGCCGGTTCTTCCTGACCGATGTCGGTACCTGTGTTCACCTGTGAGTGATGACTTTTTACCCGCGAGCTTCTTTTAATCAAAATGCATGTCCAAACTGCTCTGCTCAGAAGTATCCAGTGCCATCCACTGATTTTTGTCCGCCATCTCCTCCAAGAACACCAAGGCTTTCCAGTTCTTAAGCCTATCAAATATATCTGTCTTCCACTTAAGAACATGCATCTCCTTCCTACTCATGTGACCAAGCCTACGAAGCCACGTCTCCGCAATAGAAGAAGAATCAGTAATATAAACAAGTAGATAAAGTATACCTGTTTTCTTACCACTAGCTAATTCAAGTGCTACCGCTGTGAGAGTTCTTATGCATCTCTCATCACCCAATCTTTCTGAAGAAATTAGCCATATCTCCAAACCTGGGACCTGCGTGACCTTCATCAACACCTGTGTGTTGGCCGCCTGCAATTTCAGCTTCACTTCCCCTTTGCCAATCCTTTGGCAAGGCTCACCAGCTCCTCTACCTGGGGCTGCATGGAAAGAGGCAACCAAATCTTTTATCCAAGATTCAACTTTATCCAAGAAACCTCCCAGAGCATCTTGTGCAACAACACCTGCAACATCTACTTCTTCAATTTCTTCATGCTGATTTACTACCAACCAACAATATCCTTTTACCTGCTCTTTCTTTCCATCGGACCGTGAGTGACCGTCTGTGCTTTTCAACTCCTCCATTCTTAGCTTACTTTGATCTGGCCTTGCTCTACTCCCACTTGATCAGAAACCCCTGAGAGTGCCCTGTAACCAAACACAACCCTACTTCCTGCAACCTTAGCTCTGATACCACTTGTTGGTATCAAGCTCAAGAACCTACAACCAATGCTCTAATACCACTTGTTGGTATCAAGCTCAAGAACCTACAACCAAGGCTCTAATACCACTTGTTGGGAAATAAACTAGAAGCACACAATTTGATTACCAAATACCAAGCAACTATAATATGCAAAAATACCCAGATTCACCAAGTAACTAGAATTCAGAATAACACAGCATATGAGAGACAATACACCAATTGTATTAATACTTTATACAAAAAAGAATACAACAAAGAAGATGCCACTTCTTCTCCACCACCTCTTCAGAGGCTCGCTACACCTCAAGTGAACAGTAATTCTTCTCCCCAAAGCTCTCCCTCTCAGGTCCCAACACCCAACTCAAATACAGAGTTAGTGTTCACCTCCCGTGTTCCACGCACACCATAAGTTCTCCACGCACTCCACAAGTACTCAGGGTACTTTAAGTAGATCTCCCATGAATCTGTAACAACCTGCAATTCAATAGACCATACTTATGGAAGGAACTCCCTTGCCTTCCTCTCTTGCTCTATCCGAGTACACACCTATACTCTAAGTAGATCCTGCCTGATACTGCTCCCTTTTGTGTTGCTGTCTATATGATCTTGCACACCTACAAATCAAACAACGATTCTGCTCCCCTGTGAACCTTGACCTTGCACACACATACACCTATAGATCAATGATCTTACTTACCATGTAGATCTCCTATATAGGCCATGCAACTGTGACCAAGATCCTACACTCCTGAAGAATCCAACTGACTCTCCAAAACTAGCACCTACACCTAGTACTGTGGAACTAGGAGGAACAACCTTGCTCACCTCACACACAGAAGGAACAAACTTTGCTCAACTCAAACTAGAACACTTTTCCAATACAACCATGAGTCTATTATATAGATCTCATCCAAACAATAATTAGACATCTAATTACAATAATTAGATCCGCAGCTATGAGTCTAAAATTAGCACTCATCATGCAAACACTTGGTTCGTCAACCAACTTCCTGTAATTAACTCGCAGTCGAACCACACAGGTGACCGATGCCGGTCCCTGTCCGCCTGGGGGTCGCCGACGCCAGCCGATCTCTGACCGACGTCGGTTGCCTTCCTGCCCTATCCTACCAACGTCAGTTGGCCTGACCGACGCTGGTGTCTCTGACACTCAACAACTCTCCTGCAACCTCCTCCGTGTCTGCATCAATGAAGCTTTTAGCTCCACAACCTAACACCATGGGGTAAAGACAAAAGAAGGATGAGATGCATTTTCCCATGAAGAGTCATCTTGGAGAATTCCAAGAGTCACCAAGTGAAGACAAAAGAGGAAAGGCACAATTTCTCATGAAGGGACACTTTGAGGAATACAAAAAGTCACCAAGATGAGGACAAAAGAGGGAAGGAAATTTTTGCTCATGAAGGGTCACCACATGACTTTTCAAAGGCAAGGATATGAAGGGTCATACAAGTTTGGTGCCATTTTCCATGAGGATTGAAGGGTCACAAATGGGGAAGGCCAAAGGTCATTTAGAAAGCTATAAATAAAGGATTGAGAAGCCATTTGTAAAATGGAGTAACAGAGGTTGATTTGATATTGTAATATCTATCTTAGAAGAGCAATTGTGAGAGATGAATATGATTTGTATTTGTTATATCTACCTTAGAAGAGCAAAGGTGAGAGAGAGGAAAGAGATGTATTGAATTATCAGTTGTTGAGATAGCAACATTGAGAGATAGGTGTGTGGTATACACAAAGGGGTTGGTGCTCCTATGGGTTGGTGCTCACAAATTGTTGCTGGGTTGGTGCTTAGTAAAGGGGTTGGTGCTCTTGTGGGTTGGTGCTCACAAATTGTTGATGGGTTGGTGCTCGACAAAGGGGTTGGTGCTCATGTGGGTTGGTGCTCATGTATAGTTGCTGGGTTGGTGCTCGGCAAAGGGGTTGGTGCTCCTGTGGGTTGGTGCTCACGAATTGTTGCTAGGTTGGTGCTTGGTAAAGGGGTGGGTGCTCTTATGGGTTGGTGCTCATGAATAGTTGTTGGGTTGGTGCTCAACAATGGGGTTTGTGCTCTTGCAAGTTGGTGCTTGCAAATATTTTTTGGGTTGGTGCTCATTCATATACTTGAGATTGTTCTCATTGGTTTTTCCCACATTGGGTTTCCACGTTATATCTAGTGTCTCTCTCTATCTTGTGTGGTGTTTATTATTTGAGTTTTATTGCATATCTTGAATGTTTGATTAAGTGGAATTTGATTAAGGGAAAGTTTTATAAGATATATGATATATTGATTCACCACCCCCCTCTTAGTATATCTCATGCTTAACATATTTATCCTCTTGTAGTGAAAACACTATAGCCCTGAGCTCCTTGTCTAAAGGGGGAGAGATGATAGAGGAATTATATTCCTAATAGATAACCCTTTTAATAAGGTTGAAAACTTGATCCTTTAAGTCCTTATCCTGGGGGGAATAAAATCAAGAAGAGTTTTATAAAAATTAATGATTTGGAATTCAATGTCTTTTTTCTTCCTAAACTAGGTGCCATCTTCCCTTGGATTTTAGTGATGAGATTCTGTTGGCATTTCCTAGATGTTAAGATGTGAAAGTATTTATTATTTATATCAACTTATATTAAACAAATATTCTTAGCTTTTTACCTCCAATAAGTTTCTTCCTTGGCTTCCAAATTATGGAAACTATGAAGAATTTCTTTTTCTTTGAATTATAGATCAGGGGAAGGGCCTGAAATAGAAATTTCCAATTCAAATATATGGATTTCCTCCTCAATGGAATTTTTTAGAGGAAAATATTAATAAAAACTTCTTTGTTCCAAATTTTGAGATTGTTCTTGACATGTATAAGATTCATGGCCAAGATGTACATTGCTAAACCTTAGACCAATAATTTCTATCATTCCCTAATGGAATCTTCTAAAGACTAGTTTTAAAGCCACATTTTTTCAAATTTAAATGGCATAGCCTTAGGTTTTGACATATTATCACTTTGGAATAGTAGTGGATTATGATCAGAGTCAATTCTAGGGGAACAAGAAGGAGCTAGTGTAATTATGGATACAATTAAGAAAAATGAAAAATCTATCAATTCTAACTTGGATAAGATTATCCCCAAAACTTCATTGATAGTATGACTATCTCTATATTATGAATTACATTTTGTATCCCCATAATCTATTAGTATTCAACATTACTCATAGGTATTAGTTTTCATGGTATCAAAATTAACACAATATTTTAGGGTTTCAAGTAGTGTAATCATACCAATCTTGAAGATGCCATGTTCTTTTCACTAGTTGTTTAATTACTTTATGTACAATATTGTTTGAGTGTGTGTTTTGCCACCTTATAATTTTATGAAGCTCACCACTATTCCATATCATCATTTTATAAATAATTTTCACCATTTAATGAGAGACATCCTTGGTATATCCATCTTCCAAATAGTTTAACATTGAAGGGGGAAGGGTATGCAATGCTTCCTAGGGTCTTTACTACCTAATATATTGATATCAGTGTTAATTTTGAGTGAGAATCATACAAATAACTAATTCATAGATTAACTTAGTGGTTATAATTATAGATATGGATTACAAAGATGGTTAGATCAAGCATTAGTCATAAAATCTCAAGAAAATTCATATGAACATAATAAGCTAAACCAACTCACTCAAATGAGGTTTGGCAAATGCCAATAAAGAGAAAATGAAAGAAATAACATATAAATTACCTTACCAATATCATCCCACCATTCAAATTTGGCTTAAAGCATGATTTTCCATTGATTTGGTGCTCAAGTATTCATCAATCATACAAGGTAAAGCTACTACATCATCTCTTATTCATCAATGAAACTAGGGTCATGATATGAAATCAAATCTATGCCTATCAATGAAGCTATCCTATTTCAATTAATCATAATAAAAACCATGCACAAATGGATTGTGGTGATAATTTTTCATAATAAATTTACACAAATGAAACTTTAAAATGATGGTCTTGGCCCTTTTATTTATATATTTTTGAATTTGATCAGGATCAACCATGACCATCCATCTTGAGATCAAGATGTGTGGCCATGGATTAATCTAATTTTAGAATTATTCCATAAATATCCTCATAAATATTTGGGGGGAAGGGGCAGTAAAGAGGCATGGGAGGCCATAAACTTGATATTTCTTGCATTTATGGCTTATGGATACCACCCTACAAATAATATCATTTGATGATATAGATATTAAAATTCAATTTTTAATAAATAAATATTCAATAACTTCCATGGATTTTCCACTTAATCTCTTAATTTGGTTTAATTTGCCTAAGTGAGATTTAATCAAATTTAATGCAATTCTTTGGAAATTGGTTACAAAAATTAATCAAGCTAGTTAGAATGTCATATTACTAGGTCATAATTTGATTGAAGAAGAATTAGAAGGAGATGTTAGTTGCATACATATTCGTAACCCATATAGGACATCATCGACACAAAATAATACATGCACATTTAATGTGCTTTTGAATTAAAAGATTTCAATCATCTAAAGCACCAAAATGTATTTTCATCATTTTGAATCAAAATGATTTAAGAAAAGTTAATAATCACATATAATGCATTTCCCCATTTAGGGATACATTACCTTAAATCAGAACTTGTATATGAAAATCTCAAAAAATTTAGTGTATTTAGGTGATTTTGGCCTAAATTATGCCTTTGAGTGCATTTCAAGTAAGATTGGCAATTTCAACAAAATGGTGTTAAGAATTAGATGTTTACATTTTTCCCTTGTTTGATAAGGTGTAGTAAGACATGCGAAGTAATGTATTTTCAAATAAAATATTTTTCAAGAATAAGTTGGAAGTAAATGACCCATGATGCCCCCTCAAGAGGACATATGAGGATAAAAGAGAATGATGGACTCTCAAAAAGAGAGAGAAAGTGAAATTAAGCCATGAGATAGATTGCATCCCCATTGAGCTAATGCTTGCATGCATTGATTCTTTAATGATAAAAATATAATTATAATATAATGGGACCAAAATTTGGGGGAAAGGGAATGATACAATAAAAAAATATAAATGACACACTTTGAACACACAAAGCCAAGGTACAAACTATGTGCTTAATAATTGATCACTCTTGAGACAAGTTACACACTAAAATATTGCCAAAATAAGGGGAAAAGTCCATACAACTTAGAATTAGAAGAAAAATGGGAGAGTTACTCCAGAGAAGGGGAATAATAGTGTGCCCCAATAGAGTGGATTTGATTGGTTGATAAAGACATTTTGCCTTAGTATAGCTGATTTTGATCATTGATAATCAATTTATAGATTTTTGAATTTGATCAGAATCAACCATGACCATCCATCTTGAGATCAAGATGTGTGGCCATGGATTAATCTAATTTTAGAGAATCAATCCATAAATATCCTAATAAATATTTAGGAATAAGGGGCATTAAAGAGGCATGGGAGGCCATAAACCTGATATTTGCTGCATATATGGATTATGGATGCCACCCCACAAATGATATCATTTGATGATACATATATTAATAATGAATTTATAATAAATAAATATTCAATAACTTTCATGGATTTTCCACTTAATCTCTTAATTTGGTTTAATTTGCCTATGTGAGATTTAATAAAATTTAGTGCAGTTCTTTAGAAATTAGTTGTAAAAATTAATCAAGTTGGTCAAAATGTCATATTATTGGGTCATAATTTGATTGGAGAGGAATTAAAAGGTGATGTTAGTTACATATATATTGGTGTCCCATTAGGACATCATTAACACAAAATAACACATACACATGTCATGTGCTTCCAAATTAGAAGAATTCATTGATCTAAAGAACCAAAATGCATTTTCATCATTTTAAATCAAAATGATTTGAGAAAAGTTAATAATCACATAAAATACATTATGTCATTTAGGGATACATTACCCTAAATCAGAACTTATATATAAAAATATAAAATGATTTAGCATGTTTAAGTGATTTTGGCCTAAATTATGCCTTTGAGTGCATTTCAAGTAAGATAATCAATTTCAACATAATGGTGTTAAAAATTAGATGTTTAAATTTTACCCTTATTTTAAAAGGTGTAATAAGACATGCAAAGCAATGTATTTTCAAATAAAATAGTTTTCAAGAAGAATTTGGAAGGAAATGACCCACAATGCCCCTCCAAGAGGACATATGAGGATAAAAGAGAAGGATGGACTCTCAAAAAGAGAAAGAAATTGAAATTAATCCATGGGATAGATTAAATCCCCACTGAGCTAATGTTTATATGTCATGATTCCTCAATGATCAAAATATAATTATAATATAATGGGACCCAAGTATGGGGGTAAAGGAAATGATACAGTCCAAAAATATAAGCGATACACTTTGAACACACCCAAACCTAGGGTATAAGTTGTGAGCTTAGGAATTGATCAATCTCGAGATAATTTTTACACTAAAATATTGATAGAATGAGGGAAAAAGTTTGAAGTTCTTGGAATTAGAATAAAAATGGGAGATTTATTCTAGAGAAAGAAAATAATAGTGTGCCCCAGTAGAGAGAATTTTATTGCTTGATAAAGACATTTTACCCCAATAGGGCTTGTTTTGATCATTGATAATTAATCTATAGATTTTTGAATTTCAATTAGGATCAACCATGATTTTCCATCTTGAGATCAATATGTGTGGCCATGGATTAATCTAATTTTGGAGAATAAATACATATATATCCTCATAAATATTTGGGAGGAAAGGGCATTAAAGAGGTATGTGAGGCCATAAACTTGATATTTGTTGCATTTATGGCTTATGGATGCCACCCCATAAATATTGTCATTTTATGATGTAGATATTAACAATAAATTTTTAATAAATAAATATTCAATAACTTCTATGGATTTTCCACTTATGCTCTTAATTTGGTTTAATTTGCATAAGTGATATTTATTCAAAATTAATGCAATTCTTTGGAAATTGGTTACATAAATTAATTAAGTTAGTTATAATGTCATATTACTGGGTCATAATTTGATTGGAGAGGAATTAGAAGGTGATTTTAATTATGTAAAAATTAGTATCCCATTTAGGACATCATCTACACAAAATAACACATGCTCATGTCATTTGCTTTTGAATTACAAGAATTTAGTGATCTAAAGCACCAAAATACATTTTCATCATTTTGAATCAAAATGATTTGAGAAAAATTAATAATCACAAAAAACACATTGCCTTATTTAGGGATACATTACCCTAAATCAAAAAAATTATATGACAAGATCAAACCATTTAGTGTGTTTAACTAATTTTAGCCTAAATTATGCCTTTGAGTGCATTTCAAGTAAGATTGACAATTTCAACACAATGGTGTTAAAAATTAAATTTTTACATTTTGTCCTTGTTTGAGAAAGCATAAAGAGACATGCAAAGTGACATATTTTCAAATAAAAGAATTTCCAAGAATAAGTCGTAAGTCAATAACCCACGATTCCCCTTCAAGAGGACATACAAGGATAAAAGAGAAGGATAAAATCTCAAAAAGAGAGAGAAAGTGAAATTAACACATGAGATAGATTAAAGATCTACTAAGCTAATGCTTGCACACATTGATTCCTTAATGATAAAAATATAATTATAATATAATATTACCCAAGGATGGGGGGAAAAGGAAGGATACAGTCAAAAAAAAATAAGTGACACAATTTGAACACACTCAAGCTAGGGTACAAGTTGTGTGCTTAGGAATTGATCAATATTAAGGCAAGTTACACGCTAAAATATTACCAAAATGAGGGGAAAAGTCCATAGAGTTTTGAATTAGAATAAAAATGGAAGAGTTACTCCAGAGAAAGGAAATAATAGTGTGTCCTAGTAGAGCAGATTTGATCAGTTGATAAAGGCATTTTCCCCTAGTAGGGTTGATTTTTAACATTGATAATTAATTTATAGATTTTCGAATTTGATCAGGATTAAATATGACTGTCCATCTTGAGATTAAGACATGTGGCTATGAATTTATCTAATTTTGGAGAATTAATCCATAAATATCCTTATAAATATTTAGGAGGAAGGGGCATTAAAGAGGCATAGGAGGCCATAAACTTGATATTTCTTGCATTTATGGCTTATGAATGCCACCCACAAATGATGTAATTTGATCATGTAGATATTAAAAAATAATTTTTAATAAATAAGTATTCAATAATTTACGTGTATTTTGTACTTAAGATCTTAATTTGGTTTAATTTTCCTAAGTGAGATTTAATCAAATTTAGTGTAATTCTTTGGAAATTAGTTGGACAAATTAATCAAACTAGTCAGAATGTCATGTTATTGGGTTGTAATTTGATTGGAGAGGAATTAGAAGGTGATGTTAGTTTTGTATAGATAAATATCCCATTTATGACATTATCAACACAAAATAACACATGCATGTGTCATGTGCTTTTGAATTAGAAGAATTCAGTGATCCAAAGCACCAAAAAGCATTTTCATCATTTTAACTCAAAATGATTTGAGAAAAGTTAATAATCACATGAAATGCATTTCTCCATTTAGGGATACATTATCCTAAATCAAAACTTCTATATGACAAGATCGAACCATTTAGCATGTTTAAGTGATTTTGGTCTAAATTGTGCCTTTGAGGGCATTTCAAGTAAGATTGATAATTTCAACACAATGGTTTGAAGAATTGGATGTTTACATTTTTCCCTTTGTTTTTGAAGGCATAGTGAGATATGTGAAGAAACTTATTTTCAAATAAAAGAGTTTTAAAGAATAATTTGGAAGGAAATGACTCACAATGCCCCCTTGAGAGGACATAAGAGGATGAAAGAGAAGGTTGGACTCTCAAAATGAGAGAGAAAGTGAAAATAACCCATGGGACGAATTAAATCCCCACTAAGCTAATGCTTGCATGCATTGATTCCTTAATGATCAAAATATAATTAGAATATAATGGAACCCAAGTATGGGGGGAAAGGGAAGGATATAATCCAAAAATATAAGTGACACACTTTGAACATACCCAAAGCTAGGGTATAAGCTGTGTGTTTAGGAATTGATCAATCTCGAGACAAGTTGCACACATAAATATTTATAAAATGAGGGAAAAAGTCTATACAACTTGGAATTAGAATAAAAATTGGAGATTTAATCTAGAGAAATGAAATAATAGTGTGCCCCAGTAGAGCAGATTTAATTGGTTGATAAAGATATTTTGCCCTAGTAGGGTTGATTGAGATCATTGATAATTTATTTTACCCTTGTAGGGCTGATTTAAATTTTTGACTAGTTCAAATGTTGTGCCCCTGTAGGGAAAATTTGCAAGCAATTACTCAAGGATATATATATCTGTGTGTGTGTGTATGTATACACACACACACATATATATGTGTGTGTATATGTATGTATATATATATATATATATGTATATATATATATGTATATATATATATGTATGTGTATATATATATATATATATATGTGTGTGTGTGTGTGTGTGTGTGTGTGTGTGTATACACACACACATATACATATATACATACATACATACATATATATATATATATATATATATATATATATATATATATATATATATATATATATATCTGTGTGTGTGTGTGTACACACACACACATATTAAAGATGAGTGGGTAGAATATAGATGCAATTGTTAAAATGACTAAAATAGCCACAAGAAACTAGACATACAAAGATGCATAAAGTGATGAAAGAGATGAACACAAGAATAAAGGTGGCTGAGCTGACCTGAGATACATCATGTATCAAAATGCTACCTACATAGTCTATATGGACTCCATCTAATGTAGTTCACCCATAAGTGGGAGAAAATAGAACGAGGAATGAAAAAAATAGACCGCTATTCGATTAGACTCATAATGTATGCCAAGAAATGCACATGTTACATAGAGTCAAGGTATGAGGGTTCATCGATGCCTAATTTCATTGGTGCACTTGAGAGTTGATCATCAGAGCTGCATTTAATTTGAGACTTGGATCCAAATCACATAAGTATTTTCTATAAAAAAATGAAATTATGTATCATAAGTATGAGGATCCTATAACGACATTGTATTTCAATCGTGATGAACCAGTTCAAATGTAAATATTTATATCTAAGGATAATGATACAAATTATCAAGACCAAAGTTACAACTATTTACATTTAAACAAAAAACAAAAACAAAGAAATAAAAAAAATACATAAATGTAACCTAACTTAAAATCAAGATATGAATAATGAATATTCAATTAGAAACAAGAATGTATAAAAGCCAAGCAAGAACAATTGAAAAAGTAACATGAAATCAAGATATGAATAATCTAGATCCATGTGTATAATCAAGAAGTACTTGGAAAATGATATAAACAAGGAAAAATAGTAACTCAAAATTTTAGAACAACAATAATCAAATAAATACACAAAATAAATAATTTTTGGAATTTGAAATTTTATGACTATTTTTGCAATTTTCTAAGTATCTCAACTCGATTGAGAATTAAGAGATACTAAATGGTCCAACTTACAAAATATCAAGGATATTTTAAAGAATGCTCATGAAATGGCTAGAACGTGCTAAATTTAAATTGGTCATAAAACAATAAGAGCATACAGAAAAAGGGGATAGATTTGACCTCAACATGAATTGAGCACAACCTTCATAGTCCCATTAGGACCTCAAGACATAGTAATTCTGCCCACACAAAAGGTGTTAAAATTTTGACCAGGTCATAAAAAGTTTGCAAATAAAGGTAAATAATAAGGAAAATGATAATAGTAATAACAAGGTGATGTAGTAATGCATGACAAAAAGGCATTGTTCCTAATTTTCTCATAGGTGGTTATAATTAGGAAACAACATCATAATACCATTTTTCCTAAAGGCAGTTATAATTAACAATACTAGATAAAATATTGATTTACCCTTAGGTGGTTATAATCAATGACACCAGATAAAATGTAAATGAAATATTACTTGCTAGATCAATTTTCATTCTAGTTTCATAAACTATCATTTAAACTTAAAACTCTAAAACTATTGAAACTAGATCAGAATACACTCACATAAAGTGCAAGAAGAATTGAAGGAACTAAGATAAAAAAGGGGTCAAATAGGATGGGTAAAAACATGCCTTGGTTAATATTAAAGACACAATATAACAAAATGGTATAAAGAAAAAGATTGGAAAGGAATTTGATACAAGGGAAAATAGATTTGGCCCTAAACAATGATTACATTTGGTTTGTACAATGTGAGAGTGTAGCTAAGGTTGCTTTCAAAATGGTGAGATCATGGGATTAATTTGCTCACAAAACAATGAGATCATTCAAGCTTAAAATTGTTTAAAAAATGGTGAGAGTGTTCAACTTAAAAATTTATTAAAAAATGGAAAGAGTGTGGTTAGGTTACTCCTAAAATGTTTAGAGCATGGTGAAGGTGACCAAGCTAACCTAAATATAAATTGAGCAATGCCTACATAGTCTTAAAGGACCTCAAGTCAATATAGTTAAAACATCATGGTGAATGAGAAATAATGGTAAGACATGCCTTAAAATGGTTAATAGGGTTACCCCCAAGTGATGAGGCAAGGATAATGGAGGTACAAATGGCAAATAAAAAATGGTTTTGAAACTCTTACTAATGTGGAGATGCTCATTGTGATCAACATGTGAGATAACCAAAATGATCAATTATACAAATTACTACCCAACACCTCATTTTAATATCTAATCTATCAAGAACCTGTTGTAGATTTAAACTATAGAAATGTTGTTGTGATCCTCATTGGTGATTGATTTTCTTTCTAGCAAACATTGAGACAGGATGTCTTTGTAATCTCAACAAAGGAAAGTGATGCCAAGGATGATAAATAATGTTAGTCATAGGATAAATGGTATAAGTGGGCAATGAAAATGTTGATAATAATGGAATTATAATGGATGGGTAACAAATGAAGATCACGGTTTTTAGGTACACAATGTTGTTGATTCTAGATTTGGCATAATTTTGGTTATGATAGGGCCAAAGACTTTTGAATATGCTCTCAATTGGATCACCAAATTTTTATTTTGCTTGATCTTGAGTGTAGATACCATATAATTATGATGAATATTGGAATCTATATTGATTTGATATTTTATAATGTCTTCATCAAGTAGTGAAGAAAAAAAATTCTCATCTATTGGAATCTAAATGAGTTTTTCACCAACAAAATTGTCTTGATTATCCCATATCACCTACAAGAATGTTTCCCTAATGGATGTTAACATTTGACTTTCATTGTATTTTAACACCTTCTAAAAGGTTTCACTAAAAGATGTTGAGTTTGAACTTTTATCATCACCTAACTCCTCCACAAAAGCTTCACTAGGAGATTGTTCTTCTTTTGCAAGAATCTGGCCTTGGTCCCCATGATACTTTGCACTTGATACATCTCCATGGATGTAGTTCAGTAAAGTGTGATTATATCAATCCGAACTGATGCTTGTGGGAAGTGGAATGTCAACTTAATAGCTATGTTGGGTGATGATAATGCGATGATGAAAGGTAACATAATCTTCATAGAAGATACTAGGATAACTTTTGTCGATGTTTAAGTAATAATCCTAAAAAACCATATAAGGATTAGAACTTCATTCAAATTGATTCATAGTCAAGTGGAACCAATGTTGTAACAACCATAACTATAATCTAATTCTAAAGTCAATTTTAAGTCAAAGAAATCTAAATATGATGTTGAGAATGATAGTGATTATACTTTTAATTCTAAATCCGATGTCAGTTCAAAAATAGAACCTGATTCTAATTTTGATTCTTTATCTATTGCTAAATTTGATGTTAGTCCAGAAAGGGAACCTAACTTCAATGTTGATTCTTCATTTGATGTGGTTATTTTTAAAATGATGTTTTGTTGAATGCTTAATTTTGGACAAATAATAGCCTATGATGTCATAATGGGCTCAATAAAAATAGATTCATCCAAGAAGGGTTCATCATAGACTATCTCATCTAGGTGAAGCCCCTCAAAGAGAGGGAACCACACGAGACATGACTTGACAGAGACTAGCATATCAAAAGGATACTCCTCAATGAGTGGAGAAACATTAAGAGATAACTCCATAGAGACTGGCTTGTCAAAGGGATGAGGCTATTTAAAAATAAGATAATGGTCAAGGTAATGATTTTATTAAAGGTGGTTATAATCATTAAGAAGTAACTCAACAACTATTGGCTTGTTAGGTTGATACTCGTAGATAATAGGTAAAGTATCAATGGGTGATTCATCACAAGTTGATTCATCACAAATAGGTGTTTTACAATACCATCATGGTCTTGGTTTACAATCATCTAAAAAATATCAACTTTAAACACATTTTTCTCCCCATAAGATGGTTCTTAAAGAGTTAATGGTTGATGTTGAGGTTCAAAAATCAACATGGAATTTTTAAAGTGGGAAATAGTTGGCTTAGGTTGATTAATGGTTTATGATTCAATAATGGGCTCTCCAAAAATTAGACTATTGAAGAGGAGATCAATAATTATCAGTTCATATAATTGATGATATTGAATAATAGGATCAATAAATACCAGCGATGGGTCTAAAATGATAATGGTGGGGCATTATAGATCTTGGTTACTTACATAAGAAAAAAGAGTATAACCTAGAATGGTAACCTTTGCACATTGATTAACTTGATTACTTGTGCAATCTGAAGGATAATAGCCTAAAAAGGTAACCTTTATGTGATAAAAATCATGATCACTTAGACAAGGTGAAGGAAGATAGCCTAAAATGGTAACCTTTGAGCATAGTGTGAAAATCAAAGGAGGATATCCTAAAATGGTAACCTTTGAGTATGACATGTAAATCAAAGGTGAAGGACAATGATGATGTACAAAAATTGACATAGATTGGATTGGTATTCAATAATTGGGCCCAAATAAGGTGACATCCTCAAACAATATGGAGTGATTATGTCTATTATAAAGGTGTTCCTTCTCGTAATTAGGACCTTAAGGGACCCCATTATGAGTATATCTTTGAGTCATGCTGAAAAAGTTTGTTCTCTATATTTTCTTAAGATTTGGAAAATGTTTTGCAAAAATTTTAACAAGATGTGTTTTGATTTTCTCCAAACAAGTTATAAGTCAAAATAGACTATAATAAAAAGAAGGTGGTCTAGTACCACACAATTAGAATAAATGTTCACAAAATTACTCAACCTTGGGTGGGGTTGAAATCATATAAATTAGAAGAGGGTATGATAAATTATAAACCTAAAGCGTAAACTAGTACACCAAATATGGGCCAAAGATAAATCAATACCATAAAATATAGTTCAACTTTGATGAGTTGATACTAGAAAACTAGAAGAAATCCCTTTAGATTAGGAAGGTGACAATGCAAACTAAGAAACTCAAGATGTGAAAACATGCAATAATTCCTAAGTATAAAACTAAGGCCAAATGGGCAACATAATTCCACCGCATGGTAATAAGAAATAGAATTTAATGTGTTTTATAATTTAGAGTGTAAGTGACATGATAGATGACCTATGTTCACAATGATCAAATGATGATGATGATTTTATAAACATCCTTCAACCCAAATGGGAAATCATACCCAAGTTAACTCAAGTCAAGTAAAAATGGAAGAACCAATTAACACATTGACATGGAACATAGAAATGTGAGATTTTGAATTTGAATTAAAAAGTGAAGGACTTGGGGATTTCTGAAAATTGGTTTAGACGCAAATGGTAGCATAACAATGTTTCTTAGACAAATATAAACATAATGTTTAAGATGAAGATATGGACAAGGCAAAAGATGATTTGGATTTAACTAGCATAATGCCTCCTTGTTCAATAAATGGTGGATAATAAATGTGTTTAGCTATGAAATTCTATTTATAAACAAGTTTTAGACTCAAATCAAGACCAATCAAGTAAAATAAATACCAAATATAACTAAGTAAATTGTACTTAGCCCTAAACTGACAAGGTTGTATCATATTATTAAAGTTCATATGTATATGTGTTCTTGGGAGGATTTTAAGTGTTAATCCAAAAAAAAAACACATAAATCAGTAGGGGTTTTAAATCCCCTTCTCCCAAGATATTCTATGATGACATGGACTTCAAGTTACTTGCCCTGCATCAACAATATGTATGTGGCATGTAGGGTTATTTTCAAACTTAAATTTTCAACCATCTAGATGGTTCTAAGCATGACTAACACTAAAGATGCCTCATGTTAATTAGATACACATAAATCAACTTTTTGTGAAAATTGCTTATCCTTTTCACAAACACTACATTTTTTACTTTCTCAGTGTAGTGTGATGTTCGAATTACCCCATCAGTATGATTTTGTTTAGCCTCTCAAGCAAACATCCCAGTGGGTCACCATCAATTTATATACCCAACCATTGAGTGGGTTTGAAAATATTCCAAGAGATGAAACCCCAAGTCAATGATTCCATAGAGAACTCATGAAGAAGCTATGAAATCTCTTCCACAAGCCAAGTTACATAAAATAAAACTAAGTGAAAAGACTTTAGAGTTGCTTAAATAACCCAAACCATATGGGTTTTGGGGAGAGCCTTGACAAATTTATTTTCACATCTTAGACAAATTCACAATCAAAATGAAAAGGTTATTTTGGTCACTCAAGTTCCTTAAATGGAATGGGGGAGGAGCAGACACTCACCTTTCATTTTGCACAAAAAAAAAGTATAATATGATCTAGCATAAAACAACATACTTTTAAAAAATTTGAAATTTAAGTGAGTGTTAGTTTTAAGCACATAAATGAAATGTTTAGTGAATTTCTTGGCCCCTTGGCCTTAGTTTTTAAAACCTTTGTAAAAAATTACAAAAAAATCAAACAAACCATCTAAGTTCCTTTTAAACACTAAAGGCAAGGTTCAAGACTTAATTATGCTCAAATTGGTCACTTTTCCATGCAGGTGTTGTAAAGGTTAGAGAATTTCCCCTTGTTTTGAATCACAAGTAATAATGAATCAATAGAGTTTTAAAAACTTTCTCTTGAGTTCTTTATGTTTAGAACATAGAGACTAACATCGATCAATAGTGACTGATGGAGGTTGGAGCTAGACCAATGTCAGTCATAAACTAATTGATGTTAGTCAAAAAAGATTGATAATGGTCACCTTTAAACCCTTAGGTAAAAAATGTTTGATAAAAAAACTTTTGTTAGCCTAAGGTTATTACAAAATCTCTAGTACAGCTCTAGATCAAGTAAATATATGTTTAGATAGAGTTTTAGATCAAAATAACAACTTTTAATTTTTAATAAATATCTAGAAACATAAATTTTCATTGTGTTTTTCTCTATAATAGAATCAATCTTGATCATGTAGGACTGATGTTGTTACAAAAATTTGATATCGGCCACTGTGTGACTTATGTCTTAATAAAAAATCCAAAAACATAGGAAAATAAACTTAAAAACTTGATTTTAAAGGATTTTAAATGACTTTTTAGTAAATATAAAATTTCCAAGTTGTTATCTTTGATTGAATGGGATGTATTGTCCCATCAGGCATGCCAAGATGTAGAGATGGATTACAAAGATGGTTATATCAAGCATTAGTCATGAAATTTAAAGAAAATGCATAAGAACATAACATGCTAAGACAACTCACTCAAATGGGGTTTGGAAAATGATAATAAGGAGAAAATGAAATAAAACACATATACATTACCTTAAAAAGTGAATCCCACCATCAAAATATAGCTCAAAGCATGATTTTTCCCTTAATTTGGTTCTCAAGTATTCATCAATGATGAAAGGTAAAGATCCTCCATCATCTCTTGCTCACCAATGAAATTAGGCTCATGATATGAAATCAAATATATGCCTATTAATGAAAAATATCCGATTGAAAATTAAGTATAATAAGCACCACATACAAATGGTTTGTGGAGATAATTTTGCATAATAAGTTTACATAAATATAGCTTTAAAATGATGGTCTTGTCTCTTCTATTTATAGATTTTTGAATTTGATCGGGATCAACCATAACCATCCATCTTGAGATCAATATGTGTGGCCATGGATTAATATAATTTTTGAGAATTAATCCATAAATATCCTCATAAATGTTTGGGAGGAAGGGGCATTAAAGAGACATGGGAGGCCATAAACCTAATATTTGTTGCATTTATGGCTTATGGATGCCACCTCACAAATGATGTCATTTGATGATGTAGATATTCACAATCAATTTACAATAAGCATATATTCAATAACTTCTATGTATTTTCCACTTAAGATCTTGATTTGGTTTAATTTACCTAAATGATATTTAATCAAATTTAGTGTAATTCTTTAGAAATTGGTTGCACAAATTAATCAAACTAGTTAGAATGCCATATTACTGGGTCATAATTTGACTAGAGAGGAATTAAAAGGTGATTTTAGTTGCATACATACTGATATCCCATTTAGAACATTATTAGCATAAACTAACACATGCACGTGCTACGTGCTTCTGAATTAGGATAATTCAATGATCTAAAGCACAAAAATGCATTTTTGACATTTTGAATCTAAATGATTTGATAACATTTAATAATCACTTAAAATGTATTTTCCCATTTAGGGGTACATTATCCTAATTCATCACTTGTATATGACAAGATCGAATCATTTAGCTCATTTAAGTGATTTTGGCCTAAATTGTGCCTTTGAGTGCATTTCAAGTAAGACTAATAATTTCAACACCATGGTCTTAAGAATTAGATGTATACAATAGTAAATTGACATTCATATAATCTAGAAATATATATTGGTATCCATATGGACCCTTAATATCACATTGTATTTTTTTGATATTTGTGCATAAGTATCTCATTAGGCCTAGTTGTTATGACCTATTTACTTAGGATTATTAGACTCTTAATTTTTTATATAGACCTACCTAAGTTTTAATTAAGGGGGGATGTTTGTAAAAATATTAATTATGTGCATTTAGTGAAGTTAACTTATGTTCTTGAGTTTTCCACTAACGGTAGTTAGTGTGTGCAGATAAAAGAGAGAATACCAAATAATAGAATCCTAGAATCTTAAAAGATAAAAACACAAACCAAAAATATAAATTACATCCAAAAGTATTCAAAGTGTGAAATAAGGAATCACCACAATGGAATAACTTATGGAGCATAGGAAAACAAAAATACTAAAATCCTTGGTATCCATCTACTATAACATCTCAATCACTAAACCTAAAACACTGCTAAGAATACATGGATGGAATTTAAACCAAAGACAAAATTCATGGATTATCCAAGCACCATAGACATAAACACAATATATCTCTAAATTATGTTTTTAAGTTAGATTCAATAGTAGTTTGTAAACCTCCAAGAAGAGCTAATGCTTCAGCCAAATTGTTTGAATACTATGGAATTTTGAAGGTGTAATAGGATAACACTTATCCCAAATTATCTCTCAAGATGCCTCAACCTAAAAAAATACTTTGGTTATTTCTAGATGCCTCATCAAAAAAATTTCTCGTGGGCTTCCAAGAAGCCATTAATATTTTTTAATTTAATGATGGACTGTGAATTGTTTTTCCAATAAATTCCATTTTAGAATAATTTATCATAGTGGACTATGACCATATATTAAGTCCAACCTAAAGTTGGTTAAATTTAAGACAATGGGTGAGACCTATCACTATGTTAAAACCATTGAGGAGAAGTTATAATATAAGGGAAATAAGGGAAAAACCTCCATGCAAAAATATACACCTACTTTAGAGAAGACCAAAACATCAAATTTATGTAAATGGTGTAATAAACACAAAAATAAAAACCATTCCAATGCATAGTTCCATGTGAAAAATACTTATCTTATGTGAATGTAAATATAATATGTTGGAGTCAAGATATTAAATGGAATTATTGATGAAGATCCTAGAGTTCTACTCAACATTGCACAAGTAACACCCATAGTGCCAAATGCTAAAGTAGAATGACTAAACATATAAATATGTCATATCAAAGGAATATGACCACACTACATATCATATGAACTGTTGAATTTAAAGGTTGTTTATGGTGATCTATTGAACAAGTATATTATTGTTTTAGCTAATTTTCCCCATAAGTGTAGAGTTACCCCTTTGAAGTATGCCATAGTATAGACAATATTAATCATGTTCTTGTTCATTATTTATAAAACTCCATTTTCTTTTCACATGTGATAAAATGTGAGATGATGTTTGATACCATTTTGATTGAGATAGGATTCAAACTTATATAAATGTATTGATCACAATTATCAATATTGAGTGTTTCAATGCAATTTTGAGCTTCATTTTCAATCATGGTTCAAAACTTTTGAAAAGTCTCAAAGGCTTCTAAATTTTTATTGAAAAGTCCCCTCAAAGATAAATGTTTGAATAAAATATTTTTGGACTTGTGGCTACTTCTTAGTTTCTTTCCTATGTTCTTGATGCAAACCCCAATATGTTGGAAGAGATTTTAGGGTATAAATAGATATATATACCTAGTATTTGGCTTACACACTATAATAAGACCATGCATCAACATATCTATAAATATACATTTCTTAAGACTATATTTCTTATAAAACTATCATTGACCATTGATCATAGGTGCTTATTGAATTCAAATTGGTCTCAAATCATGTTCTCCTCTCACCCAATTTGATGTATGGTACTTGAATCACCACTTACTAAAGATGTAGATTCCAAAGGTAAAACACCTTCATGTGTCAGTTTGATGTAATACATATTTTTTGCATCTACTTTCTATAAAAAAATCTACTTCATAATTTGTTAGTGATGCAAAAATGGGTAATTGTGCTAATCTATATAGAGTTGATGAATATTTCCTTATGTTATCGCAAGTCTAATTGAAATCTACTTTAATTTTTTTAACTACTAAAGTGGTAGTTATTATGAAGGGAAAATTTTGAACTCTCTCATTCACAGTGTGTTTTTATTTATATATGTGCCAAACGTAAACCATCTATTATCCCCATAGGCATAGGGTGACTTAGATTCTTTTGGAATGATATATGGCTTTATCTTGAATTTATTTAGAGGTAAGATGATACTATTACCCCCTTAGTTTCCCATTAATTGATTACACACCATGTTGGTGGCCATTTAAATAAAATTATATAGCTTGGTGTGGTAGTGTGGGTGACCCTCATACTAGTGTGCCCATCCCCTATTGAATTGAATACTATGATGTCATTAGACCATCCATCTAACTAGTGATCAACATCAACCATATCTATGGGAGAAATAGGGGACTTGGTTTATCAATATAAACTATCCCAAATTGATTCAATGCCAAGAAATTAGTGTTGGAATTGGAAAAATACCAATGTTGTCTTAATACCCAATAAAACCAATTAGTTTTAGATTAAGGTAAAAATAGGTTTTGAAGGGGCCCTGAAACCCTGTACAAATCAAGAAAGATAAAACATTACAAACTGCCAAGGAAGGCAAACCCACTAAAAAATAGTAACAATACCAGGTTTTACAAGGACCTAAAACCTCAAAAAGACCAAGTTTAACAACCTGAACCCATGCTAAAAAAATATAACAATAGCATCAAGCATAAATCATGACAAAAAACCCCAGAATCTTATGTTCTTTATCACCAAGAAGAATAAAAACACCATCAGATCCAACAATAGTGATGGTCAAACCTGGGTTTGATCCATCAAACCCTGAAAAACATGAATGGCTACAAAATGACACTTTATGCAGCCCTCCCACAGGGGTTTCCCCCTACAAAACCAACCCTCAGACCCATCGCCTCCACCACCCAACCCATCCACCCTAATGTCTGTAAAGATCACCACCACGCTGCCATGGCATACCAAATATCTCCAATAAACAAACATAGATCTACTCAGAACAGGGTAATGGTCAGTGTAGTAGCTGCAAAATGGAAATCTGAGGCAAGAAGACAGATTCGAGCAATGAAAAAGATCTTTAGGCGCTATGCCCCAACACCATGGAACCCACTATCCTCGGGTTGAGAATAGGCCTCCATCGACTGAGGAAGTAGCCACAGAGGAAAGGGATACAACAGGGCCTTATCCACGTCCATGTCCACGCTCCCTTCCCCCGTGCTCCCCTTCATGCAATAAAACCAATTAGTTGTCTATTGTGTCATGACAAAAATCATGGCTCATGAATTTTATGCCCAATTTTTGATGATCAAATCAAGGTATTGTGTTTCATCAATTTTATTATCTAATAAAGATAAATTATAGTAGGTTGACTGATGTAGTTTTAAAAACACTTATAATTGTATTAATTTAGACAACGTAATTATCACACAAAACATAAAATGATATCAAGCTAGGTGATAGAGTTTGAAAGGAATGAATTTGATAATTCACCTAAGTAATAACAAAATTAACAAAGCATGAGGGTATTAATAAGATGGGTAAGATTGAATAGTAGGATCTTAGATATACTAATCTTAGACATAAATAGTGAATAAGGCCCAAAGGGAACTAATTATAAATTTAATATAGTTTCAAATTTTTAGTTTCTTTCATTAAATTTTGTATATTTACACATCAATATGAATCATTTTGTTATTGTTTTTATCTTTATATTATTGTGTTTTATCAATTTTATAACTCATAGGGTTTGTTATTCTAGGGTATGAGGTCATAGGTTTTACTTGAGAGATGGTGTGATGGATCTTGCACAAATATGGAAGCCATTAAAAAATAATATATATAGATTTTATTTTTCCACATACTTCATAATATATTAGAAAAACCTAGGGTTTTGTTTTTATCTAATAGGAATAATTTTATCTATTTGATTTTTTAGTGCATTAGTAAATTGTTAAACCTGATAAATTACTCTCAGTGTACCTCAAAAATGGAATAATGTATCTAGAAAGCATTATACATCACATCAAATGATTTTTATCACTTTGAAATCTAGATCATGTGATGTTTATATGATTGATAATGTCAATTTTGGAAAACCTATAACATGATTATGGAATCATAGATGATATCAAATGGGGAAGAAATGGGTAAGTTCATGGCTATATCACATTCAAACATGGAGATGAAATGGTTAAAATATCAAGAGCAGATGAATCCATCAAACAACAACAAAAAAATAAAATAATTATTCAACTATTATTCCAAAAATTAAAATCATATAAATTGTAAATACTAAATCAAAATACTTAGCATCTCAATACTGAATTTGACAACTATAGCTCAAATGCTCATCCTTCATTCCTCATACCTACCTATTCTAGCATCGGTATCCTTCTATGCCTAATTACATTATATCTAAGTCTAATGCTCATATTTATCAATGACTCAGGACTTATAAATTATAAAATGTGATCTAAACCTATTCATTATCCTTTTCTTCAATTTTAAAACCTTTAGCTATTTTCTATTCCCTAGACACTTACATCTAGACTAGACATCTATATTGATATAAGTGTTCAGATTTACTGTATTCTTTCTAGTAACCTAAATTCATCCAAATTAAAAAGTGATTATTGCATATGGGTTAACATACATGTTATGAATATGGATACACATCGTTATGGATTTTTATATATACATGGTTACCCTATCATTCAAAATCACCTACAAGTCACATTTAAACATACATATAAGCAAATATAGAGCTTATAAGCCCTTGATTTTTACCCTAATAAATAACCCCATATAAAATTTGAAGAATTGTATCCCAGAAAAAGTATAAAAGTTATCAAATGTATCCCTTAAGATATATTTTTCAAAGAACATGTGTGGTCACTACATATATATAGTATATTGGGACTGATTGCATGCACACACTTTCCATGTATAGGGGAGAATTACATAAATTTGATTCTCTCCTCAGAGTATTTAGCTATGTTGGTGTTGGTTTTTTATAGAGGGGTCAAAGTTTAATTCTACATTGTGAGAACATGAACACCCTATGTTTTAGGAGATCATTCACGGGTGATGAGAGTGAATAAGTAGGGTTTTGTGAAAAATTATAAGAGTGAAGTCTTTTTGAAGCGAATCTATATATACTAGACATCAAGCTATAACAAAACCTAATCAGTAGAGTTGGTCACATCATAAAAGAGTTCATATCTATAATGGACACCTACATCATAGGATAAATTCTACATAGACACAACCATATAGATCCAATTTAATCATCCAGAGAAATAAATAATAATATCTAGAATCTAATGACTACACTTGTGGAATGTTCCAATCCCTTCTCTGTCTGATTCAAAACCTATATTAGGACATGAATTTAGTTAAGTATCTATTATTATTTTTCAATTGTGTACATCTTTCAATATCTTGAATATATTTATTGTGATCAATAGGAATATGTAGAGGGGATATTATTATTGTGTTAGTATGAAATCAATTAAACAAAACACACTAATTAAGACTTAGACCTCTAGCCTAGACACTCAAAGAGCTAGTGAACTATACAAGTAACTAACAAATGAAATAAAAAGAAATACTTTAACTTCCATGAGAGAAAGTGTTTTATATTGTAAATGAGTTGATGCGCTAGGTTTTATGGTCAAGAAATCTTTGCAAATGGATATTCTTACACCACCTCTATTTGTCACCTTGGTAATGTTGGGCTTAGATTTGGCTTGGATTGGCTTTTAAAATGGGTATGGTAACATTAAACAAAAGAGATTATTGGAGGTATTTTAAAAAAATAATATTACACAAAATAAGTTTATGGATTAATGGATGACTCATTGTATCTATAGCCCTCTAAACTAACTCTCATCTAAGTGTAGTTATGTTAGAGTTAACTATAGTTGAGTTTGAACTAACCCTAGTTGAGTTAAGACTAACCCTATTTGAGTTAAGGAAGGGACATGCATTTAATATTTGGGATATGGATGCCATTTATTAGGCATGTCTCTCCATTTTTGAATTTATTTCATTTAGGTAGATATTTCTAATTCTTTGACTTTGAGGATGATGACATCATCATGACCTCATTTTTGTTTTTATAAAATTTATGCTTACTAATTTCACATGGAAATTTAACTTAAGAATTCAGTTTGATTTTATTAGTTAATTCATTTTGATTATCATTTTTGCACTTTAGGAATTGTTTATGTGCCCCACTTAATGGGTCAAAAGGCCAAATTGTCAATTTTTTAGGTTACAAGTTGACAAGAAATGAATTTTTAAGAGGTTGTTATTGTGTAAAAGATATTACCCAAAATAGGGATGCATCAACATGATTCTAAGCACCAATGTTTGATGTGTAAGTGAAATTGGGATATTCAGTGATTCTTAGGCTTAATGTGCACTGTTTGGTAGTAATCAATCTGAAGTCAAGTTGCAAGCTAGTTATTGCCAGAATGGGGTGTCTATAATTTTCACCTATTTGGAAAAGCATTATAAGACATAATCATAATAACATCTTATCAAATGATGAAGAAGTCATCAATGAATTGGCTAAGAAGAAAAATACATATAATGATGAAATGATGCTCCATACAAAATTTGGGAATCTTATGATTCCCCCTCAAGGGAGTGGCTGACACATACAATTGATGGATGGTCCCTCAAAAAGAGGAAAGAATAAGAATGAGATTAACCCATCGGTGACATTAATCCAATTGAGATAATTATTTCATGCATTGATTTAAAAGTAATAATGTTCCTAAAGGTAATTATAATCAGTAATCAAGGTTGAGACACTAATTTGAACAAAGGAGGTTATAATTAGTGGCACATGCATGTGCCCTGGTGGGATATATGGGTCAAAATAATGATTTTCCCAAAAGCAATTATAATAATTAAGATGACTTGAATTGAATAATGATTTTACCCTAGTAGGGTGGATTTGATCATGAGAAATTGGTTGTGTCCTAGTAGGGCAAGTTGGCAAGCATAACTCAAGGATATAATGTGTTATATAGATTAAAGATGAGTGGGTGAAAATGTAGATGAGTTGTTTAATGATAAAAAAATACAATAATAACTAGGCATATGAGGATACATAAAGTGATGAAATAAATTATTAGAAGAAAAATGGTTGTTGAGCTGACTTGAGATATATCACATATCCAAGCACTAACCACATAACCTAAATCAAATGGTTGTTGAGCTGACATTAGATATATCACATATCCAAGCACTAACTACATAATCTAAATCAACCTCAAGATAATGTAGTTCGCCCAAAAATGTGGGAGAAAATGGAATGAGAAATAGGAGAGAAGAATGACAATTGATCAATGTGATTAATTTTGTTATACCTACTAATGTGGATATTATTGTCTTTATTATAACTAATACAACTAGAATGGTCAATTGGTTGATTTGATCAAGGAGGGTGGGAGGATTTACCAAGGTGAAAAAGGAAAAGTTTTTGTGGCATAATTGCTTGTAAGATCCACTGAACTAAGTTTTATTGTAACATGTGTGGGTATTCACCATGATATATAACACCATGATGACCTGGTCATAATGTGCACAAGGACTAATTCTTGATCCAATAAATAATTTAAAATAATGCAAAAATGATTAAAAAAACCATGATGACAATGTTGACATATGAATATGGATGCACTCAAGAATAATTGTGCAAGGAATCACATAATGAACACATATATACTAATTCAAGGCACACCAATGAAATCAAATAAATAGGAAAATAAATAAACAAACAACTAAGCAAATAAAACACACAAAAAGATTGAAAGTAAAAACAACAGAAAGAATCATATAATTAACCAAGTCAATATATACATGTGAAGCCTCAATGGAATGATAAATAGGTTGTGCCCCCAAGAAAGTCTATTTACAAGGGAAAAACATAGGGAATAATATATCCTAGTATAAGTTACATGCTTTGGTGCTCTAAAAGGATGAAAGCTACGAGCTGGAACTAAACGTGAAAATTTGATGGTACTCTCAAATAAGGATACATGCAAAGGGAATGTCAAAAATCTAATGGTAGTGGAAATGGATCAGAACCAACAATTGATTTTACCCCAATTAGGCAGATTAATGATGATTGACTAGGTTTAGATAAGACAAATGTTTTTGGATTTTTAGTCTCTATATCTCTAGGAGATTTTAGGCTAATTTTCTAATTTTTTATTATTTTTGAATATTTTGAATGTTTTTAGAATTTTTTGGGATATCTTAACTCATTAGAGATTGAAAAGATACTGCTCATAAAATGACAAAATCATTAGCTTAGGTTACTCACAAATTGGTGAAAACATTGATTGAAAATTCTCACAAAATAATGAGAACTAGCTTAGGTTGCTTGTAAAATGGTGAGAATGTTAACTAAAAATTCTCACAAAATAATGAGAGATAACTTAGGTTGCTCGTAAAATGGTGAGAGAATTGACTGAAAATGATTGAAAAATAATGAGATTTGGCTTAGGTTACTCACAAAACGGTGAGATTGTTGATTGAAAATGCTCACAAAAAAATAAGAGCTTGCTTAGGTTTCTCACAAAATGGAGAGAACACTAGAAAAGGGTGACCAAACTGACCTTAATATAAATTAAACATTACCTACATAGTCCAAATGGACCTCAAGTCACTTTAGTTCAAAGGTATGGTAAGGTATAAAATTATGGTAAGGTGACGTAAATGGCAAGGCAAGGCATATAGAAATGTAAGGCAAATGACTAGGCAAGGTAAATGGCAAAGTAAGGTAAATGGAAAGGCAAGGTAAATGGCAAGGTAATGGAAAAGTAAACTAACTGGAAAGGCAAGGTAAATGGAAAGGTAAGGAAAATGGCTAGGAAGGTTAAATGGAAAGGTAAGGAAAATGGATAGTAAATTATTATGTTATTCCTACTGATGTGGATATGCATGTCCTAATTAGCATACGATACAATTATAATAGTCAATTATGTAAATTTCTAGCCCACACCATTTCTGAATAGTTCTTTCAATGATTTGCTACTAATTTGGACTCCAATAATGTTGTTATAATCTTTATTGGTCATTGTTTTTATTTCCTCCAAAATTCAAGAAAATATGTATTCTTAACATTTATAAAAGAAAGTGTAGACAAGGATGGTAAATATAGGTAAATAGTGGATAAAAGGTCCATTTTGCCAATGAAGGCATGGATCATAATGGAATGTCTAATTATTGGGTAATAAATAAAGATCAGAATTTTTAGGCACATATAATGTTTTTTATTCTAGATTTGACATAATTTTGGTTGTGGTAGGGTCAAAGACTTCTAAATATGATCTCGATAGGACCACCAAAATTTTTAATTGTTTGGTCCTAAGAGTAACTACTAGTTGATTATACTATAGATTGTAAGTTGTACTGATGTTATCTTTGATAATGTCTTCATTAAGTAGTGAGTAACTATTGTGCTTAACTATTGGTTCCTCAATGAGGTTTTCACCAATGAATTTGTCTTGATTTCCCCATAGTGCCTCCAAAAAGGTTTCACTAAAGAACATTGAATTTTTGACTTTGATTCTCTTTTAGAGCCTCAAACAAGATTTCACTATAATATGTTGAGTTTGGACTTTGGTTTCTCCCTAATGCCTCAAAAAATGTTTCACTAGGATATTGTTCTTCTTTTTTATGAATGTGGTTTTGGTCCCCTTGATATTATACAATTGGTATGTCATCATGGATGTAGTTCAAGAAGGTGTGATTGTATCAATCCTAATTAACACTTATGGGAGATGGAATGTCAATATAATGGCTATGTTGGATGGTGTTAATGGCATGTGGAATAGTAATGGAATGGGAAGAGGAAACACAATCCTCATAAAATATACTAAGATAACTTATGTCGATGTTAAAGTAATCATCCTCAAAAAAATTTGAAGGATAAAAAATGTATTCAAAGTGATCTACAAGGCATGTGTAACCAATGTTATAACAACCATGAAAGTATTTTGATTTTGAAGCTAAATCTTACTCAAGGGACTCTAAATATGAGGTTTGGATGGACATTTATTCTCCTTTTATTTCTAAATCTAATATCAGCTCAAGAATAGAGCCCAACTTCAATCCTAATTATTCATCTAGTGTTTTGGCAAAAATGTTATGTTGAATGCTTGGTATTGGATGAGTAATGTCTTGGGGTTGAACAATGGGATCTTGAGAAATATGGTAAGATAATAAAGACTCCACAAAGATTAGCTTGTCAAAGCGAGTCTTCTAAACAAAAGGGAAATGGTCAAAAAGCAACTCCATAGAGACTGGCTTGTCAAAGTGAGGCTCCTTAAAAATAAGGCAAAGGTCAAGATATTGATTTGCCCAAAGGCATTTATAATCATTAGGGGGTGAATCAACAAAGATTGGCTTGTCAAATTGAGACTCCACAACCAAATGGAAAGGGTCAAAGGGTGATTCAATATTGGTTAACTCATCAAAAATAAGTGTTTCAAATAAAACATCATGAATAATTTGGTTTTCTTGGCCTTGTTCTATAAGTGGTTACAAAATATTAGTTTTAAACACATTTTGTTCTTTAAATAATGGCTCTTAGAGAGGTAATGACTAGCTCTATTGTGGCTCAAAGACTGACTTGGATTTTTCTAAAGTGGGGGAAGGCTGGTTATGGATGAAGAATGACGTATGGTTCAATAATGATCTCTTTATAAATAGTCTCATCTAATATGGGCTTAATAAAGATTGGATGTGGGTTTGTGTTGGAATAATGAATATTTAAGCTTACCTAGGGTTAATAGGGTAAGTTATTTATTACCTAGGGTTAATTTTATTTATCTAGGATAATTTGTTTTATTGTTTAGAGTCTCTCAACAATATTTTGTTCGTAGTATTTGAAAACAAATAGTTTGTTTTCTCTATTTTGTAATCACAACAAATAGTTTTATGTCGTAAAAGAAACTATTTGTATTATATATACTTTACAATATAATAGATTGTAATGAGAGAATAAAGAGAATTTTTAGGATTATCACCTATTTTTTAGGTGTGAGAAAAAACATATTTCATTCTCTGGTATTATTTTTGTAGGTTACTTGTTGTGGGTTCTTTCTCCTGGATTGATCTTATGGATCTTGTGTATCTCTTGGTCATTCTTTCATGGTATCAAAGCATGGAGTTCCATTTGAAGATCCTCTTCCCTAAAAATTTTCATCATTTTCATCTATTAACATAGTTAAAAAAATTATTTTATTGATGTGTTCCAAATATTTTTTATTCTCTCACACTTTGGTTCTTGTTTACAAGTTTTTTCCTAGAAATTTTTGTACTTTATGATCATTTATGATGGTACAAATTTCCAAAACCATAATTTTTTAGTACAGGGGTGTAGAAAATTCAATCAAGAATCCTATATAACTTGAATTTTTCAATTTTGATTAGGTCGTACAACTCTTTCAAATAAAAACCATCTGACTAGTTTTTATGGCAGTTTGCAGTACCTATATAGTTTTTTGATGTGGCAGATCGTACAGAAATCCTTTCTAAAATTTGACACCTGTTCATGAAATTTGACTGTGCTATCTTTTATTCTAGTACAAGCCATACATTTTATTTTTAGGCCGTATAGTGTTTTGGGGGATTACAATAGGGAATTTATAATCTATTTTGTTCTGCAGCATAGCCATACGGTTTTATTGATTTTAAATGCCTTATACTACATTAAATTAGAATCTAAAAGTTGTATGAGTTAGCAAACATTCTAGGCTTTCATTTCCAGCTGATAAGTATGGATTTAGATTAGGACGTATAGTCCTTTAAGCAGATCCTGTGGAGCTATTTATAAAATTGTTTAGAGGTTTTTTGCTTGGCAAAAATTCTCATCAAAATTTTTCTTGATCACCACGCCTTGCTGGAACAAAAAATTATTTTTGATAAAGCCAAATATTATTCAGCATCCATCTCACATGTGTGAGTTATTTTTGGCTTTTTTTATTAATTTCTTAAATTTTAGTGTTTTAAAAGCAAGTCTCTAGCTTTCAAGAACAAAGTTGACTTTGCTAAAGTGGCTAGTGTTATTTTGTTAAAAAATTGGTAGGGAGGAAGTCTTGGGGTCAAATCCCCCTATATATTTTTTTTCATAAAGCCATTTTTTTGTACCTTTGTATAAGTTAAGGCTAATAAATTTCATCGAGAGATGTTTAATTGTAATGGGAGGGGTGTTTTGAGGAAAAACAAATGTCTAGGTTGTTCCTATCAATGTCATCATCTTCTTCATGAATGGAATCATGATTGTTTGAACCCCTAAACTCCACAAATTACCATGTTTGGAAGCCAAAAATGTAACAACTCCTTCAATCAAAGGGATTATGGATATTTTTTTTTGAAACAACACCTGTAGCATTCACCACTGAAAAGGACAAATATGCATATGGTTGCAAGCAGGATGAGGCTCTTGGATTGATTTGCCTCAACGTCTCAAACAATCTTCAATTTCACATTGCAAATGCTACAATGCCAAAAGAGTTATGGGAAAAATTTAAAAACCTATTTGGAAAAGTTAATGAGTTTAAAATTTTGCAATTAGATGCAGAATTGAGTACTCTCTCTCCATCAGATTTTCCTTCAATAGATGAATTCTTGGCAAAATTCAATTTTATTAGGTCATAGTTGAAAGTTGGTGACAAGGATAAAAGTGATCAGGAGTGCATTTTCTTGATTTTCTCAAAGTTGAAAGGACCATATACTATTTTTTCCTCTACTTTTTATGCCATGATGGATACATTAGGTGATGAATTCATATGGCCTTCCTTTGAAGTTTTTTCTGAAAGATTGACTAGGGAACAAACAAAATTAATGGCCCTAGATGCTCTACCTAGTCCTAGTCATGCTTTAATTACTAATTATTCCAAAGGAAAACCTTCACCTAAGTCTAAACAAAAGCAAGCACCTTCAAATAACCCTCTAGAGTCCACCACCCAGACACCTCATCATTTTAAATCTACTAAGACCAAAAAGTCCTTTAAGTAAAATAAGAAAATAGTTGGTCCATGTAATTTTTGTGGTGGTCCTAATCATGATGAAAGTAGATGTTTTAAGAAGATGGAAGCATTAGAGGTAGTGGTCAGAAAACACAAAATTTCCATTCCATCTCCTTCTACTTCTCTTTTAGGAAAAGGGAAAGCACTTTCAGCTAGGGCTACATCTTCATGTCCTGATCAGTGGATTTTTGACTCAGGTGCTTCTCACCATCTCACAGATTCTAAGGATCTATTATCTTCTCTTATAGATTGTAGTACATCACATATTGTTATGGGTAACTCCTCACAGATTAAAGTTTTGGGATCAGGACAAACAAGATGGATGTTTTAACAATGTATTGCTTGTACCCCAAATCTCTTCTAATCTTCTCTCTGTATATCAAATATGTAATTCTGGTACTAGTAAAACTATGGATTTTACTCCACATGATGTTGTAATAAGAGAATGTAATGATCCTAGTGAGATAGTTGCTATAGGTACAGTAGACTATACTACAAGACTCTATACTTTTGATAAGTTTGAGTCTTCTATGTCTTCTAGTTCTTCACTTATAGCACATGGTAATAGTCTCAACAAATTGTGGCATGAGAGATTAGGGCATTTGAGTTATGGATATATGCAACAAATGAGTAGAAAACATCTTGTAAAAGTCCTTCCTAAGGTTTCATGTATTGATGGGGTGTGTCCTGGATGTCTAGTTGGTAAACAACACCAGGATCCATTTCCAGTTGGTAAGGCCACACATGCAAATGCACCCTTAGGGTTGGTTCATAGTGATTTGGTGACTTTTCCAACTCGTTCTTTTTTAGGGGCTAAATATGCACTCACATTCATTGATGATTCAACTCATAAAACTTGGGTATATTTTCTCAAGTTGAAAAGTGAAGTTTTTGAGACTTTTAAGGCTTTCAAAGCCTTTGTTGAAAGATAATCATCTCTTCCTCTTAAGAAGATATGCACTGATAATGGGGGGGGGAATATGATAGTAATTCTTTCCATGATTTTTATATTGAGCATGGGATACAACACTAGTTCACTTTACCACACACTCCTCAACAAAATGGTGTAGCAGAGAGGAAAAATTAAACATTAAAAGAGATGGCAAATTGTATGATTCACTCTAAAAATTTGGGTCCACAATATTGGGCTGAAGTAGTAAATTTTGTAAACTACACTCAAAACCATATGCCTCACAAAGTTGTGTAGAATATGACACCTGAAGAAGCTTGGTCTAGGATCAAGCTTGATATTTCATATTTTTACATCTTTGGGAGTCAAGCATGGGAATTTGTTCCTAATGACAAACACAAATCTTTGGAGAAGAAAAGCCAACCACTCATTTTTGTTGGATATTGTGAAGATGTAAAATCCTACCACTTTTTTGATCGTATCACACATGATGTGTTGTTTCGACGGGATGTTCAGGTTGATGAGCTACCCACTCCACAGGAGTGTACATCTAGTTCTTCTTCTCCCCCTTATTTTTCTTCTAAGGATAGTGAGTATTTTGTTTCTATCATTGATGATGATGATGTTGCACTTGTTTAGACACCATAGACATCTTATTCACAACCTTTGCCTAAGTGGGAAAAGAGCACTCTACAGGTAGCTAGTTCTTTTGTTCGTGATCCATCTGATTCTCATCACACTCACTCATAGACATCTAGTGTTGCTCTTTTGGGATAAGCTTGTACAGATGATCCAGTGTTGTTTTCTGAGGCCATTGGTATACTCAAGTGAGATGTTGCAATGTATGATGAGTATTCTTCATTGATGAAGAATGATACTTGGGATCTTGTCCCTCTTCCTAAGGTAATAAAACTTATAAAATGCAAATGGGTCTACAAGACCAAATATGTTGCAGATGGATCAGTAGATAAGTACAAATCTAGATTAGTATCTAAGGGTTTTTCACAAGTTGAAGGGGTTGATTACTTTGAGACCTTTACCCCTATAGCTAAGATTGATTCTATTCGGCTTGTACTCTCTCTTGTTGCTTCACATTCTTGGTCAGTTTTTTAGATGGATGTGAAGAGTGCCTTCTTACATGGTGATCTCCATGAGGAGATCTATATGGAGCAACCTCCAATATTTGTGCAGGTCTCATCATTGGTTTTTAGACTCCATCATTCTCTTTATGGCCTTAAATAAGCTCCTAGAGCTTGGTACAGGAAGATGGATAGTTTCTTTTGAGTTCTGGTTTTATTCATTGTGAGTCAGATCACAATGTATACATCCCAAAGCAAGGTGAGGAAATTATCATATTGGTTTTGTATGTTGATGATCTCATCCTCACTGGCAGTTTAGATTTGTTGATACATGACATCAAGGACAAGTTGGCAAATAGGTTTGATATGACAGATATAGGACTTCTACATTATTTTCTTGGTCTTCAAGTTCTTTAGTCTTCTGAGGGCATCTCTATTGGACAATAAAAGTATGCGATAGATCTTATTCATTGATTTGGTATGGTTGATTGTAAGACTACCCCCACTCCATATCAGTTAGGTGTTGTGTTGTCTGCCACTTGTATGACTCCTCTTGTTGATCCAACTTTGTATAGGCAACTTGTAGGTAGTCTTTTATATCTAACTCATACCTGTCCCGACATCACATTTTTTGTGAACCTTGTCTCTCAATTCTCACATGAGCCTCATGAGAGTCATTGGAAAGCAAAAAAGCATATTTTGTAATACATTCAGGGCACCACTCACTTTGGTATACATTACACACCATAGAGTTCTACACAGCTTATTAGATACGCTGACTCTGATTGGGCTAGTGATGTTGACACTCGCAAGTCCACTTGTGGATTTGCTTTCACACTTGGTTTAGGTCTAGTTACTTGGGCATGCAAAAATTAGACTGCTATTACATTGTCCTCTACTGAGGTTGAGTATCGAGGTGTTGTCAAAGCTAGTCAAGAGACATTTTGGCTTTGACAATTGCTTGGAGAGTTTGCCTTTAGATAGTAGGGTCCTACTACTCTTTGGTGTGACAACCAAAGTGTGATTGCTATTTCACACAATCTTATTGAGTATCATTAGACCAAACACATTGAGATTCACATGTACTTCATTCGACATCTTATTTAGGATGGAGTTCTTTCTTTGGAGTTTGTGCCTATAGCTGAGCAGATTATAGACATCTTCACTAAACCTTTGGCTTCTCCTCGTTATCTGCAGTTGCGAGTGATGCTTGGGATGAAGGAACTTGTCCTTGGGGGGATTTCCCATGAAGTCCTTCCTTCCTTTATTTTTCATATATTTGATTGGTTTGTACATGGGTACCTTATCAGGGCTAGTAGCTGGACCCATATTTGTTTGTCATTCTCCCTATGTTTCACTTAAGGGAGGGTGTTGGAATAATGAATATTTAAGCTTACCTAGGGTTAATAGGATAAGTTATTTATTACCTAGGGTTAATTTTATTTACCTAGGATAATTTGTTTTATTGTTGAGAGTCTCTCAATATATTTTGTTCATGGTGTTTGAAAACAAATAGTTTATTTTCTCTATTTTGTAATCACAACAAATAGTTTGTTGTCATAAAACAAACTATTTTTATTATATATACTTTACAATCTAATAGATTATAATGAGAGAATAATGAGAGAATACATAGAATTTTTAGGATTATCACCTATTTTTTAGGTGTGAGAGAAAAACATATTTTATTCTCTGGTATTATTTTTGCAGGTTACATGTTGTGGGTTCTTTCTCCTAGATTGATCTTGTGGATCCTGTGTATCTCCTACTCATTATTTCAGTTTGTGGTGGTAACTATGATCCATCTAGTCTTAATTACAAAACATTGTTGGGATAATGAGCTAATATATTTGGAAGGTCTTGGAATGATAATGAATGGGCACTGTGAAGCTTAGTTGCTAATGTTGGTCAAAGGATGAGGGCCTAGAATGGTAATGAATGGGAGTTGCAAGGCTTGGTTTCTAACATAGGTCAAAGGATGAGGAAATGAAATGGTTATGAATGGGAATTTTTAAGATTTTTTGTTAGCATAGACTAAAGGTCGAGGGCCTAAAATGGTAATGAATGGTAAATACAAAGCTTGGTTGCTAGTGTAGACCAAAGGAGGGTTACTATCATAGGTAGTGAGTTAGGTACCATTTTTATTAAAAGGGTAAACTTGGTATTTTAATTGGCCCAAGGAAGGGAGATATTTTCATATGATAATAATCACGGTTGGGTTAAAAAATTATCCCAAAGAGGATGGTCGTAGTCTATGAAAATGGTTTGGGTCTAGGTCTAGATTTGAAAGCGACATTGGTATAGGAATAGGTCTTGGTTTGAAATATAATGGGACTAGGAATAGGGACTTGTTCTATTGATGTAAATGGTTAAAAATTGGCATATAATTGAGCTTTTATCCAAAATCATCAATTATAAAATTATTTTAAAATGTCTTCAAGGTCTAATGTCTAATGTCTCACACAAATGATCAAGTAAGTGGTAAGTTTTGAATCCTAATTTTTATCAAAGTGTTTCAAACAATTTTTAATCTATGTCTAAAAATAGAAAAAAAGTTATGTATCTAGGAAAAATGCACAAATATAGGCTCTAAATGGAATGAACAAAACCTAAAAACTAAAGCAAATTCTATGTCTTTGGAAACACGACACAAATCTGGACTTGAAAAAAACTAGGTCTAAAAAAGTTAAAAGTTAGGTATTTAGAAACGCAACACAAACCTATACTTGAAAATAGACATGGTGAAGGTTAAAAATTGTAATGAATTTAATCTAACAAATTGAAGCACTTGGATTCAAACTAGTCACATAGATTCAAATAAAAAAATTGACCATTGGTAAAATATATAAGACCTTAGGCACATGCTTAAAACTAATTAGAAAATTAAATCTCAAGCAAAAATAAGAGTGATTAATAAAACATTCAAGCCCAAGTGATAATCAAGACTCAAATTTAAACTAACCATGCTTAATGTTGTACTTGAAAAGAGAGTTTAGACCTTAGTTCATGACAATAAATAAACTCAAGGCACACAAAAAAGACCACTTCGTATATCTAGGAAAAAATATCTTCAAATAAAGCAAGGAATTAATCAAAGTTGCATAATTAAAAATCAATAACTAAACATAAAAGACAACATTAAGTGAGGAATATGTATAAAACACTCAAAATTTGAATCTAAACTTTACAAGACAAATTTTGAACTTAGTTTAGAAGACTTGGTTTCTCAAATGGACAACATCTACCACCAAAATGTATGGAATAATGATAACCATCATAAACCAAAAGGTATACATGGTTTTTAACTTGATCTTACGTAAGTCAAATATTATGAGATAATATTATTAGTGTAAATATGCTCTCACTCAAAAGGTATGACAATGGTTTTTTTTCAAAAATCCAAGGAAAAAACTTGGGATGAAATGGGAAGTATAATGATGTTCTTTTCAAACAAATGACACATACACACAAATGTTTTGAAAATGTCTAAGATAAAAGTGTGGTATCATTCTACTATAATAACACCTCTCTAGGCTAAAAGTGGTGTACAAACATATGATTGGTTTTGGACGTGTTTTGATGTATTTTTGGCAAATAAAATAGTTTAAACCCAAAATAATGTAAGTAGAACAAATATACACAAAAAACATATAAGTGTAGTGTCATATCCATAAAAACTAAAAAAATTGATTCATATTGTCAAATTTTATTGATATATTCCTTCTTTAGAGGAAATAATTTATTAATCTAATAAATTTAGATGCACATGACAAAGTAGGGTTTTTTAGGCCCCCTCTACTCTCAAGAATTCATACGATGACATGGGACTCTAGGATAATCACCATAAACTAAAAATATCTCTATAGTAAATGGGGTTTGTCTAAAACCTATAAGTTTTGAGTGATTTAGATGGTCCCAAGTGTGGTTAACACTAGAGATGAAATCACATTAATTATGTTCATACCGACTAATTTACTATTGAAGGGTCTATTCCTTTGCATATTGACTCAATACATGTAATTATTAGTGAAATACAATTTTTATCTAGATGTGAATCAAAATTTATTTAGGATCAAAGTGATAGTTTCTCAGCCCCATATAAATCCCAATATCATGTGCCCTAATTTATATACCTCACCATAGAGTGGGGTTGAAATGATATTGAGAGATGAAATCTTATTTAAACATTTCCCTAAAGAAATTATGGGGAGGTGATAAAATAATAACAAAAATATAAGTGAAATAAAATTAATAAATGAAATTATAAGGATTTTAAAGCTCATTTTTTTTAATCACACAAGTTACTCAAAATTAAGGAGAGCATAGACAATATTCCTTCTAGGCTTCGACTAAGCAACAAGGTAATGAACACAACACTTTTGGTCACCCGAGTTACCTAAAGGGGACAAGGGAAGATAATACATGAAAATTATGATGTTTAAGAACAAAAATAGATAATACAAAAAAATAATAAATAAATAAAAATCTCTTAGGAGCACTTAGTCTAATGTTTTTGTTCTTTTGAAAGCACTAAGTAAGATGTGAAATGAAATTTGGCCCCTTGTAAAAACTTGAAAGTTGTTTGAAAGGTTTTAAATTAGAAAAGTAAATGTGAAATTGGTTTATTATTGAGTTTAAATCTTTTAAAAACTTGTTATAAGTTTTATTGGATCAAGAAAACAAAGTCAAATTGTAAAATCAAAGTTAAAAACAAAACAAAACATAAAAAGGGATAAAAACTAGTAGTCAGTGTTTTGACCATAAATTATAAAATATTAATAATTTATTCAATAAATTTTGGGAGTTTTTTAATAGATAAAATTAGTAAATCTATAAAAAAAATTAGATTAAAATAATGAATACAAAAAAATTCAAAAGCTTTGTATCATCCATTTTTGACAGAAAACTACAAAACAAAAGTGGCAATCACTAATTTGATGATAAATGAAAAAATATAAAGAATATTTATATTAAAATTTTATATGGTTTTAATAATAAAAATAAAATAAACCTTAAGAAAATTTAGAAAAAATAAATTAATATATAAAAATTTATAATGACTTTATGGGACATTGTGTAGCCAAAAATAGAATAAAGGACTAATAAGAAGATTTGTGGGGTGCATGCTCAATAGGAATATGTATATGGGAGATAATTATTATGTTATTATGAAATAAATCAAACAAAAAATACTAATTAAGACTTACGTCTCTAGCCTAGACAATCAAAGAGCTAGTGAACTATATAAGTAACTAACAAATGAAAGCAAAACAAAAGACTTTACCTTCCATGAGAGAAAGTGTTGTATGTTGAAAATGAGTTGATGTGATTGGTTGTGAGATAAATAAATATTTAGTAATATATCTTATTGCACCACCTCTCCTTGTCACCTTGGTAATTTTAGGCTTGCCTTTGGCTTTGGCTTGGCTTGGCTTCATAAATGGGCATGGTAACACTAATTCAAAGAGATCATTAGAGGTATTTTATAATTATAAAATTATACAAAATAATATTATGGATAAATAAGTTTGTATTTTTATTTATATCCTTCAAACTAACTCTAACCCAAGTGTACTTATGTTAGAGTTAATCGCAATTGAATTTGAACTAACCCTAATTGAGCTAAGGCTAACCCTAGTTGAGTTAAAAGGGGGCATGAATTTAATATTTGGGATAGAGATCCCATTTATTAGGCATGGCTCTCCATATCTAAATTTATTTCATTTAGGGAGTGTTGGCTAACAAATTTGTCCTTATATAAAAATATTTTATTTTGAGTCCATACCCTCCTCTCAAGAACAAATAAGTTAAACAACAAATGGGTGAACTATAAAGATTATTTCCCCTCTAAATTAAGGTACAAATCCCTTTAATATTTTCAATGAATTTAAATATTTAGACACACATTTAACCAAAAATTGTTTAAAGGTAGACCAACATCCATACATAATTATTTTATGAATGCGAGATTTTATAACAACAATAGGTAACAAAATACACATATTCTATTTTCAATAATGATTAAATAGATGAACGTATATATGCTGAACCAGTAAATGATAAAACACACATAATAGATTGTCTAATGGAAAAATAATTACTATATGAAGGAAGATTTCACATAGAAAATGCACTTTTAAATACTCAAACTCATAGATCTAAGCACTCAGTAATTAATTTCATTTTCATTCATAGATGAAAAATGTTGTAGACAAACATCACATATATTTGTAAAAATAGTGATCCAATTCTAAAATTTATAATTCCTTCTCCTTCTTCTTTTCTCTCCCCCTTGTCCTTTTTTTAAAACAAGAATATATAGCATTGCCTTAACTCATCCATCTTTTAAACTAAACCAGAGTTAAAGTAACTCAGACCCATACATGATTTAGTTTTTTTACAAATTCAATAAAGATCAAGTTTAAAATAGAAAAGTAACTGAATAAAAGAGACTATGTAAGTAAAATCATTGTTGAAGTGATGGACTAGGATCTCCAAATTTTTTGTATTTAGTGGGGTAGACACATTGAGCTTTCCATTCCTGAAATGCTGTAACAAACTCCTAAATTTTTGAAAGATTGGGAATGCTGACTTGTTTTATCCTTGCTTTCTAGATGTTTTTTTCCCTCCAAAATTTTCCCATCTTTTCTGTTTGCTCCAGGAGTGTGTCGATATAGTGACAAAGAAGTGACTCTACCTTTGAAATGTGAGAGAATTTTTTAGTTGATAAGCTATCACTTTCTTTAATGAAGTTAATATTTTCCCTAAAGGACTGAATCACAACATTGATGTCTTTCTCTGGTTTTCCATCATCTCTTATGTAATTAATATCAATTCTTTGTAGATCATGTTGTAATGATTGAATGAATTTAGTTATTTCTTTGATCATTTTTGGGATTTCCAATCATCCTTGTCTAGATACTAAATTTCTCCATTCAACATTTTTCTTACTTGCATATAATATATCTTCATCTAGTCCTATCAAGCTCTCTTTTGACAAAAAATTTGTTATCCCATATTTTTACACTTCATCAATCTAATTCATCATGTTCATCCATTTTCCTTCCTCTTTTATAAAAAAAGCATTTTGAGTCTTCAAATATTCAACAATGATTGTGGTTAGATCATATACATTCTTCAATTTATGAATGTATTTTGTACCTTTCAAGATGATGCCATCCAACCAACTATTTAATACTCTGGTAATCATTTTGCCTCTATGTATTCAATCTAGCATCCTTTTATTGACAAGATATTTTAGATCAAAAGACATGGGCATTTGGGAAATTGGTTGTGGATATAGACTATGAATGGTGTCAATATACTTTGCCATTGACTGCATAGTCTGTTTTAACTCTCTTTTATCCTTTTCATCCTTCCAAGTTCTATTGACTATCCTTTTAGTAGATGCTTCTAGATGATGCACATCAGTGGCATGTGATGTAGTCCTAAGGTATACTATTTCAACTATAAAATCTTGAACTGTAGGATCTTGAATTTCTTCATTGGTTCTTGGTCAGGCTATCTCTACATTCCAATTCCCTATGTTTGGGTCAACATCTACCCTAGATGTTGATTTTAACTTTTTTTGATTTAGGAGCTTTCCCTAAACACTTGTTCACCATATCTTCCAAGGGTAAATAAAATGGAACTACTTTACTTTTATGACTGATTGCACTTTCCAACCATTTAGGTGCAGAAGCCAAGGTTTTTCTATCAAGATTTGGTTGATTAGAAGGTATAGTTGAAACAATCATCAATTTGGTAAAATCAGAAGGAATCATTGTCTATTGATCTATACTAATATCTTCCACCATTGATGAATCATATTCTTTATCACCTTTGAATTCTCCTAAATCCTCTTTAGAATTCAAATCCACAATCACTTTTTTATAAATTTGATTCTTCTTCTTGCTTTGAGTCCTTGACCTGGTGGCACAAGGAGGCAGGGTAATTACAAGGGTCTTCTCAAATTATTTGATGATAGGATCCCTTCTAGTTTTTGAATTGGAAGTAACTATGTCATAGATAACAATAAGATGGTTAGGTGAGCTTATTTGGAATGAAGATTTAATTATTGCCGTACATTGTTCGAAGACTATGTTTTGAGCTCCTCCTAGTTTTTTCTCTCTCAGCCATTTTTTAGTTCTCCTTGTCACTGGAAGGGTCTTGACCTCAATTCTATCTTCTTCACTTTTCTCTCAGTCAATTTTTGGAATAGGTGATTTTTCCATTTGCTTAAATTGTGGATCAGTCACTTGTTCATCATTGTCAACAATTCTAGAAATGTCCATGTTTAATTTAAGGGTAATTATCTACCCTAGGGAAAACTTGGACCACAGTCTTCTTATGACTTCAAATTCATCTGAACAATCATCTAATAATCCTCTAATTAAGGAATATGTGAAAATGTTGTTCCAAGACCCAAGTTATCTCTGGCAAAACCTTTGTTGTCAAATTGTGGTCTGGTTGTGAAGTATTGAAAATTGAATTTCTTAAGATCCAATTCTAAATTCAAAGCATCAGATGTTGTTTTGCATGAATAACATCCAAGTTAAATAGGAAAAGATATACCATATTTATTATTCATTTGGAATTTTTTGTCTACATGTGTTAATTTCCTGCAGACGTCTATTAGCACAAATTGGTCAAAAACATAATTGGGTAACCTCAAGGTTTCACCATCAAAACCCGCAACTCTAATATAAGTGAACCTAGAAAATCAAATGAAGAAACTACCATAGATATTAATTAACTGCATAACTTCATCAGAAAACCTCTTATTAATGTTATTTGATAATTTAAAAGTCATTTTCCTAATAAAAACATCATTAAACCTATTTTAATCCTCATAGCAATTATGCATTTGTAACTGTGAGTAATAATCATAAATTTTACTATCTTCAACCAAGGGTGCATGAAGTAACCCTGCCCATCATCTCGTAGAAGCTAAGAAATAGAGGAGGTACGAAGACATATAAAATTCTCTATTTCCTAAACAATTACTTAAACCCTGATGCAAACATTTAGCTACAAATTTTTCCCAATCCAAATATTGTTCTCCTTGAAGGATCACCTGTATGAAGAAGTACATCCAGTCTTCCCAATAATATGCATGAACATTGCCTTTTAGTCTGTGTAGTAATACCATGATATCTTGTACTTCTAGAATCATATGATTTCTTGTTAATGACCTGGGTAGTCTTGAACCTCCTTTTTGGAATTTCAAGAGCCAATTCCTACCAATCACACTCTTGTAAATTGTTTTCTTCATTGAAAATTAACCATAGGAAGAAGCAATACTAAGGTCAGACTATGGTTCTTTGGGAGGGATTCTCATCATAGATATTAGAGTTTATCTATTTATATGTAATAGAACATTACCATCTATAGTCTTGATGCACCTATTTTGAGGTTCGTATCTATTCATACATTCAAGGACTAATTCAGAGCATTATATAGCCATGGGAAAGGCCGCAGCTTCAACCAGGCCACATTCTACTATTTTTTGCATCATAGGATCATCACAATATTTCTAGCCCTTTCCTTAAAATCTTCCAAATCATATTGGCCCAAAGAAGTGTTCCCAATTTCAGGTGGAGAACATATGAGACCAGGGCCATGCTCGTAATCAAGACAAGCAGATTTCATGGCTATAGATTAGAGAATATAATAAAAAAAGAATGTTTTGAATTTTTAAATAATGCCATAAATTCAAAAGGATCCTTCTTTCCAACCAAGTAAAGGAAATAGCTTACAATAAGAGTGAAACTCACCTTAAATTTATCTAAAATCACTATAGATTCAAGCAATCAAATATCTTATATCACCTATGTTAATCTCCTTTATATCATCCAGTATGTTTGTTTACTAAATTTGAATTATTCTCTCTTGATACAGATATTAACCAGATCAAATAATTAAATCAAAATAATACGTGCTAAACATGCTTGATAAGACACACATTATGACATATGAATTAATGGCAAGTGTATTTTCTATGTGATTTTGATGAGTAATGATTATCTATAACCTCATGAAAATTCAAAATTTTCCACTTTATAGTGAGTTTCATATATATTTTCCTCTAAATCTCACACTAATTTTAACTTAGAGAAATCCTCAGGTGAGATAAGAGCATAGCCTTTGAACTATTGAACCATTGAACTTCTAAAAATATGGTTCAACATCAAGGTTCAATGATATGAAATGAACCACACTGACCAACCAATAGTCACATGATCTTTTCCAAAAACTTTGGATTTTGAAACTTAGAACTGTTGAACTTTTTGAACTTTAAGACATTGACCGATTAAACTTTTGAACTCTAAAAAAGTGTTCAATTTCAACTGTAATGTTCAAAGACATAATTGAAATACAAAGGAATAGTGCATTTTGAGAAACATTGAACCATTTAACTTGGCTATGTAGGTTCAATCCATAGGTTCAAGTGGTAGGTTCATGTGGTTTATTAATTTAAACAAGGGAACTGTGGAACATGACTCTTTACAAAACATCAAGTATTGAACTTTTGAACTGTTGAACTTATTGGACTCCGAAAAAGGGTTCAAGTTTAACTGAAAAGTTCAAATCAAAATTGAAATACACAAAGGGACAAATAGTTCACTTTGAGAAATATTGAACCATTAAACTTATTTAAATCTTGAACTTATGAACTCTTGAACTTATTTAACTCTTGAACTCTGAGAAAGGTTCAAGTTCAAAGGTTCAATTCTTTTAAGAATTTACACATAAAAGGAGATAAGCATTTTAACTTCTTTTATGATAAAATTCATGAAAAAATGAATAAAGGCTACTCAAAAGGTAACATTGGCTCTAACTAGGGACTGTATTTTATGAAAAAATGTAGAGAACTCAGAAACTTTGGTTACATAGGTTGGGAAATATAAATAGAAGAAAAGGAGAAAGACAAACCAAAAATAGGAAAGGAAAACACAAAATGCAACAAGAAAATAAAAGGTTATGTACAAAATAGGGGATACCTATTTCATAGTCGGTACAACTTGAGATCCTATCCATTATAGGATAGGGGTAAAATAGCTCCATCCAGATATTCCAATTTAAAATAATTAGGACCAAGTACCTGACAAATTTTGAAAGGCCCTTTCCAAAGTGAATCAAATTTACCATGTGCTCCTTTGGGTTCTCTCCTATCCCATAGCAATACTTCATTTCCTTCCATGAAATTTTTGGGTCTATTTTTTTGGTCCAAAATATTTTTAACCCTGGTTTGATGAGTAGTAATATGATCAACTAGTTCATTCCTCTCCTCTTCAATCTTAGTTAAATACACAACTCTTTTCTCTAAAGAGTCTTGAAAGTATTGATCTTCAATAACATTTTGTAATCTAGCTGTAGATAATTCCAGAGGTAATGATAGATGTGCTCCTATTCCATAAACTAGCTCAAATGGTTCCATTTCTATTTCTCTTTTTTGGGTTACCCTATCAACCCAAAGTGCTTCGTATAGTTTCTTATGCCAATCTCTGGGGTTATCACTCACCAATTTCTTCATGATGGCTATCAAATTTTTATTACTAGACTCTGCTTGTCCATTTCCTTAAGGGTAATAATCTAATGAGTGAGAAAGAGAGATACTATATGTTCATAGCAGAATGAAGTAGGCTCCATTGAAGAAAAACTAGTAGCATTATCTACCACAACCTTCTGAGGAACACCAAAATGTACTAGTATATTTTCTTTGAGAAAATCACATACCACTTCTGAAGTAGTTCTCTTCACAAGGATCGCTTCAACCCATTTCATAAAATAATTAGTTGCTATTAGAATGTGTGTATGACGAGTACTTGAAGGAGGTGAAAGAGGACCAATGAAGTCTAATCCCCACTGTTTGAAAGATTCTTCAATAATGATAGGTCTCAGAAGTAATGTTGTAAGTTATGGTCTTCTTAAAAACAATTTGCATTTTTCATAGTTAGCTACCCATTTATATGCATCTTTGAACATACCTGGCCAATAATAAAAATTTATAAGGATTTTGAAAGCTATGATTGATGAAGAGGAATATCCACCACAGGCTTCATTATGAAAAAATTCGAACAGTTTGCATTATTTTTCCTTATCTACACATCTCAGAAAGGTTCCATCTAGTCCCTTTTTATATAAGACATCACCCCATATCACATATTTTTCTAATTTTAACTTTAGATTCCTTTTCTCCTTCAGAGATAAATGACTGGGATAGTCTCCATAAGTAAGACAGTGTGCCATGTTTAGGAACCAGGGATCTTGTAAGCTCACCAATAGGACAGTAGGAAATTCTTCTTCTTCTTTTATCCTAGCTATCAATTTGTATAAACCTTGACCTCTAATGAATTTTGTTGGCTTAATCTCCATATTGTATTCTTGAATTTGAGCAACACATGTTGCTCTATTGTTCATCCCAACCTCTTGCTAAGTCAAAATTCTTTTCACAGTTGAATTAAGAACAAATATAACTAAATGAGAATGAAGTATATAATATTTGAATTGTTTAATAGCCTTCACTACAACAAAAGTTTGTTTCTTAGCCAAAGAATATTTAAGTTCATGCTTCTTGAGAAGAACACTCATAAAGGCTATTGGGGCTTCTACATTTACCTCATTTTTCTGTAACAAGATGCCAGCCATGGTATTTTCTAAAGAATAACAATAAATAACAAAATATTTTTGGAAATCAGGATTTACCAAAGTAGGTGTTTATGTAATTTCTTTTTTTAATATCTTCAATGCTTTTTTAGTAGCTTCATTCCATTTGAATGCCTATTTTTTGCTCATCATCCCCATAGTATGTTTCATAATTTCAGCAAAATCAAGAATGAACCTTTTGATAAAATTAATCTAATCAAAGAAAGACTTAACTCTAGTCCTATTAGAAGGAAGACTTAACTATTGTATTACTCTAACTCTTTCTGGGTCAATTATGATTCTACCTTTTGAAACTAGGTGTCTTAATAATTTCCCTTCTATAACATTAAAAATTGACTTCTTAGGATTAAGAGATATCCCATGACTCATGCATCTTTGTAAGATGGTTTCCAAATCCTTCAGATGATCTTCTCTTTTTCTAGAGAAAATAGTCAAATCATCAAGATAGATAACAATAATTCCATCTTTCAAATCTTTAAAGGATGAATCCATTGCCCGTTGAAAAGTTACACTAGCATTAATCAGACAGAAGGGCATATGGTTATAAGCAAAAGTTCCTCGAGGTGTAGTGAAAGTAGTTTTATGTTGGTCAGCTATAGCTACACTTATCTGATTATAACTTGAGAACCCATCTAACATGGACATCATTTTTGACCCAATAATAGTTTGCAAGATGTGATCCATCATAGGTAAGGGATAATTATCTTTTAAACTGGCTTGATTCAAATTTATGAAGTCAACACAAATTCTTATTTCTCCACTCTTTTTGTGCACTAGAACAATGTTCACCACCTAGGTGGAGTGATGAATTGGATAAATAATCCTAGCCTTTAGCATCTTATCAATCTCTTTAAAGATAGCTTGAGACACTTTTGGGTTATAATTTATCAGGTTCTACCTAAAAGGAGTTGCATTTGCTTTCAAAGGAATATGATGTTGAAACTATCCAAGTCTAAAATATTTGAGGTCATCATAGCACCAAGCAAAGACATCTTTATACTTAATCAGTAGATTAATTAATTTATTTTTCTCCTCTAGTGAACAAAACTTACCAATAGAGTTCTATTTGGGGTTAGTTTCACTTCTAATGTTGATTTTCCCATAATCCTCTATTTTATTAGCATTTTAGACAAGTTTGCCTTTAGTATATTCATCTTGTCTAGTGAACAAATATTCTAGAGAGACAAGTCCTTTAGGGATTTTGTTTCCTTTTAATTGAATTACATCATCTTTTGGATTAATCCCTAGATCAGAAGTGAATTCTTTACATTCTATTTTAGAACCTTCAAAATAAGTCCCCAAGAACATATCCGTATTCTCCGAAAAAAAATTGATTTGTTTATTATTCTCAAAAACTTGCCAATTTTTAGCATTATCTAGGACATTAGGATGATAGATTAGTTCTATTTTATATGAATCCTTTTCAAATTTGGGGTGTGGGAGAAGAAGAGAAGCTCATACTAATAGATAATCTTACCAAGTGTTCTAGTCTCTGGGAATTGCTTTAATAGAAAAGGCATCAAAACATTTTATCTCCTCCCAAACTCTATTTTTGTAGTGTCTTAATATGTCATTCTTAACTAAAAAAATACCTCTCACTTGCTTGACAATCAATTCAACATCTCATTTTGCCTTGAGTATCTTTATACCTTTTCCTTTGGCTTCATTTAATGCAAGCAATAAGGAAAATTTAAGCATGAAAGAGTAATGAAAATTTTTACCTTCAGGTGAGATCAACACAACTCCTACTCCTGAACCAGCGGTACCACAACTGCCATCAAATTCCAAGGTCCATAGATCATCTGAATGAACAAAATTTAGGACAAATTCTTCCTTTTAATCTTTAGAGGAGAGAAAATAATTACCAAATTCACATTCTTCAAATAAAATTTGAGAGTTAGGATCATTAGAAGGATATATTGTAAAATTGTATTTAGGTTTAGGTTCTAGTTTAAATTTCTACTTTCCCACTAGAATTGTAGCTTCTGACCAATCTAATTTAATCTTCCCTCCCAGATCTTTACAAAAGGTCATGCTCAACAACATCCCATACCTAGTGGGAATATTTGCTACCAAGATAGTCAACTTCACCTTTTTATCAGGATAGGCTGCAAGAGTAACTCATGCATCTTTAATTTATCTGAGCAAAAATATCTATTTTCCATCCATGGAGTAACATCTACCAAATGTTTTTGTAAGGGTTAAGCCTAATACTTTGGCTATAGAAGAAGGTATTATATTATCGTAAGCACCTAAGTCTATGATACAATTGCTGAGTTTATGACCATTTATGAACAAAGAAATATAAAATGGGTTGCATTTCATATCACCCATATAAGGAGTATCATCAGATGAATTGAGGGTCATTCTAGAAATATGAGTGGGTGATTCATATGGAGAATTAAATAACTAGGAAATGGGAGACTCAGTATTAAAGTTTAATTGACTTTCAAGTTTGACTTGTGCAGGACCATTTTTGACATATTTGACCAATTTATCAAGCTCTTTGGTTTTCAACTTGAGGTATTCAGTAGGGAATATTTGAATTTTTTCAGACCTACAAAATTCTAAAATATCAAAAGAAGTCTCACAATAATTTTTGTGTAACAATTTGTTTTCTTGTGTCTTAACATTAGAAGTTTTAGTAAAAGGTTCCTTACCTTTAATGGATACTTATTGAGTATTAGAAAATCTTATATTCCTTTTAATTCTAGTAAGTACAGCACATGAAGGATCTTTAAGAGTAACCAATATTTCACCTCGTCTTTCTGAATCTAAATCATACTCTAGGAAGTGTATTTTAGAGTCGTCCAGTCTCTCAAATCTTCTTTCTTCTTCAGTAATCTCCCCTAAGACATCTTTAATAGCAGTCATTTGAGTATATCTAAGCATTTTTGGACAAGAATATCCATCATGATTAGTAGTCAAATGAAAGACACACATGTTATTTATTTTAGGAGGGGCTTCTATAGTCAATCTTGGTTGTGTTGATATAAGTGGTAATGTCTTACCAGCATTTTCTTGTTGATTTATCCTACCAATATCTTGATATGGTTGTTGGAAAGTAATACTAGTCTTAGGTAATTGTCTTTCTAGAGAAATCATATCATTGACTATCCTTTGAAGTACAAGATCTATAGAGGATGAAGGATGAGCATTAGGTGCTTGGAACTTTTTCTTCCATTTCCCTGCCATAATAAGATAATCTTCTAACTTAATTGCCAATGATTGGGTGTCTGTTAAATCAATAATTGCACCTTTTCTGAGATGAAAAATTATATCAAGAGTCATAGAATTAATAAATAAACAAAAATTATTATCAGTAGTCAGTCTTTTAGCAGTAAGAATCTTGTACACAATTCTATTGAATTTGGCTATAAATTCTCACATGGGTTGATGTATCTCCTTCTTGAGCCGAGTTAATTGAGAAAGAAGGGAATGTTCATCTTTTGCACTTTTGAACCTATTTTCAAACATCATTTTCATATCATTATAGTTTTTGATTGAAGAATTAGTTAGATAATAAAACTATTGTGTTGTAATATCAGTTAAAGTTTGTATAAAAAGCCTTATGGCTACATCTTGATGTTGCATGCCTAACACACCACATGCCATTGCAAAGGCACTCAGATGTTCCTCTAGTGATTGTCTTCCATCTCTATTAAATTTGGGTAAATTTTCCCTTACATTTTTAGGCAAAGGATTCAGGTTGGCCCCTAAATTTAGAGGTCTTGTGCCTACACCCCAAGGTTGGGCCATTGGAAGAAAACTTATGGTAGAAGGAAATATAGTACTAGAAAGAGTTAAGGCTTGACAAACAAAGGATGTAGAGGGTTTTGGATGGATAGGATGTCTACTTATAGCTTTTCTAACAAGGGTGGAAATATAAATAAAATTTAGGTTTTGCAATGTTTGAAAAGTAGAATCTTCAATTCCTTCTCTTCTCAAATACCTTGTGTACCTTCTGGAATCTAGCTTATGATATTATAATTATTAACTTTGATGTTGCTCTTAATCTTTTCACACTTCAAGGGGTTTAATTCCTTACTACATTTTTTTCTTGCCTTCTTCTTTGCCTGAGTAACAACAATTTTATATTATCAGCCAATTCTTCTTTTTCTAATATTCTACTTGCCAATCTATAATCATCAATATTATGATGAGAACACCAAGCAAGAGTATTTAACTGGCTAATTATATATTCCTATTCATCTTGAAAACCAAAATCAGGTTGTAAAATAGGAATTATATTTTTATGAGGAAGCACCATTGTTGCCTCATATTAAATTGACTAAATCAATTTCATTCCCTAGCGGAGTCACCAAAAAACTATTGGCTAACAGATTTGTCCTTATATAAAAAAATTTATTTTGACTACATACCCTCCTCTCAAGAACAAATAAGTTAAACAACAAATGGGTGAACTATCAAGATTAGTTCCCTTTTGAATTAAGGTATAGCTCCCTTTAATATTTTCAATGAATATAACTATTTAGACACACTTTTAACCAAAAAGTGTTTAAAGGTAGACTAACATCCATACATCATTATGTTATGAATGCAAGATTTTATAATAGCAATAGGTAATAGAATACACAAATTCTATTTTCAATCATGATTAAATAGATAAATGTATATATGCTTAACTAGTAAATGATAAAACACACATAATAGATTGTCTAATGGAAAAGTAATTACTATATGAAGGAAGATTTCACATAGAAAACCTACTTTCAAATACCCAAACTCATAGATCTAAGTACTCAACAATTAATTCTCATTTTTATTCACAGATGAAAAATGTTTAAGATAAACATTACATATATTTGTAAAAATAGTGGTCCAATTCTAAAATTTCTAATTCCTTCTCCTTTTTCCTTTCTCTCCCCCTTGTCTTTTATTTTAACCAAGAATACATATCATTGCCTTAACTCATCCATATTTTAAACTAAACCAAAGTTAAAGTAACTCTGACCCATACAAGATTTAGTTTTTTTACAAATTCAATAAATATCAAGTTTTGAATAGAAAAGTAACTGAATAAAAGAGACTATGTAAGAAAAATCATTGTTGAAGCGATAAACTAGGATCTCTAGATTTGATATATTTGGTGGGGTAGACATGTTGAGATTTCCATTCCTAAAATGTTATAATAAACTCCTAAATTTTTGAAAGATTGGGAATGCTAACATGTTTTATCCTTGATTTCTAGATGTTTTCTTCCCTTCTAGTTTTTCCCATTTTTTCTATGTGTTCTAGGAGTGTGTTAATATAGTGACAAAGAAGTGACTATACCTTTGAAATCTGAGAGAATTTTTCAATTGATACGCTGTCACTTTCTTTAATGAAGTTAATATTTTCCCTAAAGGACTAAATCACATCATTGATGTCTTTCTCTGGTTTTTCATCATCTTTTATGTAATTGATATCAATGCTCTGTAGATCAGCTATAATGACTGAATGAATTCAGTTATTTATTTGATCATTTTTGTGATTTCCAATCATCCTTGTCTAGATACTAAATTTCTCCATTAAAATTTTTCTTACTTGCATATAATATATCTTCATCTAGTCCTATCAAGTACTTTTTTGACAAAAAATTGTTATCCCATATTTTTTCACTTCATCAATCTGATTCATCATGCTCATCAATTTTCCTTCCTCTTTTATCAACAAAGCATTTTGAGTCTTCAAATATTCAATAGTGATTATGGTTAGATCATATACATTCTTCAATTTATGAATGTATTATGTACCTTTTAGGATGATGCCATCCAACCAACTATCAAATACTCTGGTAGTCATTTTGCCTCTGTGTATCTGATCTAACATCCTTTGATTGGTAGGAGATTTTAGATCAAAAGACATGGGCATTTGGGAAATTAGTTGTGGATCTAGACTATGAATAGCATCAATATACTCTACCATTGATCATAAAGTTTGCTTTAACTCTCTTTTATCTTTTTCATCCTTCCAAGTTCTATTGACTATCCTTTTAGTAGATGCTTCTAGATGATGCACATCAGTGGCACATGATACAGTCCCATGGTCTACCTTTTCAACTATAAAATCTTGAATTGTAGGATCTTGAATTTCTTCATTGTTTTTTGGCCGAGCTATCTCTACATTCCAATTCCTTGTGTTTGGGTCAACATCTACCCTGGATGTTGTTTTTAAATTTTTGGATTTAGGAGATTTCCCTAAACACTTACTCACCATATCTTCCAAGGGTAAAGAAAATGGAACTAGTTTCCTTTTATGACTGATTAAACTTTTTATCCATTTAGGTGCAGAAGCCAAGGTATGTCTATTAGGATTTGGTTGATCAAAAGGTATAGTTGAAACAATCATCAATTTGGTAGAATCAGAAGGAATCACTATCTATTGATTTGTACTAATCTCTTCTATAATCATTGAATCATATTCTTTATCACCTTTGACTTCTTCTAAATCCTCTTCAGAATTCAAATCCATAATCACTTTTTCAAAAATTTAATTCTTCTTCTTGCTTTCAGTCCTTGACCTAGTGGCACAAGGAGGAAAGGTAGTTACAAGGGCCTTCTCAGATTCTTTGATGACATGATACCTTCTATTTTTTGACTTAGAATTACCTGCATCATAGATAATAATAGGCTAGTTAGGAAAACTTATTGGGAATGAAGATTCAATTATTATCGTACATTGCTAGGAGACTATGTTTTGAGCTACTCCTAGTTTTTTCTCTCTAATTGAGGAATATGTGAAAATCTTATTCCAAGATTCAAGTTATCTCTAGCACAACCTTTTCTATCAAATTTTGGTCTAGCTATGAAGTATTGAAAATTGAATTTCTTAAGATCCAATTCTAAATTCAAAGCATCAAATGTTGTTTTACATGAATAACATCCAAGTCTAATAGGAAAAAATATACTAGATTTATTCTTCAGTGGGAATTTTTTTATCTACATCTGCTAATTGCCTACATACTTCTATTAGCAAAAAATAGTCAAAAACATATCTAGGTAACCTCAAGGGTTCAAAATCAAAACCCCCAACTCTAATATAAGTGAACCTATAAAATTGAATGAAGAAACTACCATAGATATTAATTAACTGCATAGCTTCATTAGACAACCTCTTATTAATGTTATTTGACAATTCAAAATTCATTTTACCAATAAAAACATCATTGACCCACTTATAATCTTCATAGCAGTTATGCATTTGTAACTGTGAGTAATAATCATAAATTTTAATGTCTTTATCCAAGGGTGCATGAAGTAACCCTACCCATTATCTCATAGAAGCCAGGCAATAGATGAGATATGAAGACATAAAATTCTCTATTTCCCAAACAATTACTTAAACCCTGATGTAAACATTCAGCTAAAATTTTTGCCCAATCCAAATATTGTTCTCCTTAGAGGATCACCTGTATGAAGAAGTACATCTAATCTTTCCAATAATATGCATGAGCATTGCCTTTCATTTTGTGTAGTATTACCATAATATCTTGTACTTCTAAAATCATATGATTTCTTGTTAATGGCCTAGGCAGTCTTAACCCTCCTTTTTGGAATTTCAAGAGCCAATTCCTAATAATCACGCTCTTGTAAATTATTTTCTTCATTGAAAAGTAACCATAGGAAGAAGTAATACTAAGGTCAGAGTATGTTTCCTTGGGAGGGATTCTCATCATAGATATTAGTGTTTATCTATTTATATGTAGTAGAACATTACCATCTAAAATCTTGATACACCTATTTTGAGGTTCATATCTATTCATACATTCAAGGACTAATTCAGGGCATTGTATAGCCATAGGAAAGGCTCTAGCTTCAACCAAGCCACTTTATACTATTTTTTGCATCATAAGATTCATCACAGGATTTCTAGTTCTTTCTTTAAAATCTTCCAAATCATATTAGACCAAAGAAGTGTCCCCAATTTTAGGCGGAGAACATATGAGACCAGAGCCATGCTCGTAATCAAGACAAGCAAATTTCATGGCTATAGGTAAGAGAATATAATAAAAAGAGAATGTTTTAAATTTTTAAATAATATTATAAATTCAAAATGATCCTTCTTTCCAACCAAGTAAATGAAATATCTTATAGTAAGAGTGAAACTCACCTTGAATTTATCTAAAATCACTATGGATTCAAGCGATCAAATTTCTTATATCCCGTATGTTGTTCTCCTTTATATCGTCCAGTATGCTTGTTTGCTAAATTTGAATTTTTCTCTCTTGATACAGATATTAACCAGATTTGATTAATTAAATCAAATTAATATGTGATAAACATGCTTTATAAGACACACATTCTAATATATGCATTAATGGAAAGCATATTTTACATGTGATTTTGATGAGTAATGATTATTTGTAACCTCATGACAATTCAAAAAAATTCACTTTATAGTGAGTTTTGGATATATTTTCCTCTAAATCTCTTGCTAATTTTAACTTAGAGAACTCCTCAGGGTGAGATAAGAGTATAGCCATTGAACCATTGAACCATTGAACTTCTAAAAATATGGTTCAACTTTAGGGTTCAATGATATGAAATGAACCGCACAAATTGACCAATAGTCACATGATCTTTTCTAGAAACTTTGGATTTTGAAACTTAGAACTGTTGAACTCTTTGAACTTTTGAACTCTGAAAAAGGGTTCAAGTTCAATCGTAAGGTTCAAAGACATAATTGAAATATAAAAGAATAGTGAATTTTGAGAAACATTGAACCATTTAACTTTTCTATGTAGGTTCAATCCGTAAGTTCAAGCAGTAGGTTTAAGTAGTAGGTTCAAGCAGTTTATTAATTTAGACAAGGGAACTGAGGAACATGACTCTTTACAAAATGTCAAGTATTGAACTTTTGAATCGTTGAACTTTTGAACCATTGAATTTATTAAACTCTAAAAAAGGGTTCAGGTTCAACCAAAAAGTTCAAAATCAAAATTGAAATACACAAAGGAAAAAATAATTCACTTTGAGAAATATTGAGCCATTGAACTTATTGAACTGTTGAAATTATGAACTATTGAACTTATTGAACTCTTGAACTCTGAGAAAGGTTTAGGTTCAAAGGTTCAATTCTTTTAAGAATTTACACACAAAAGGCAATAAGCGGTTGAACTTCTTTTATGATAAAATTCATGAAAAATTGAATAAGGGTGACTCAAAAGGTAATAAGGAGATATTTCTAATTTCTTAACTCTGAGGATGATAACATCATTGTGACCTCATTTTTTATTAAATTTTACTTTTCAAAAAAATTATTCTCACATGGAAATTTAACTTAAGAATTTAATTTTATCTGCTTAGTTAATTGATTCTACTTAGAATTTGTGCACTTTAGGAATTATTTAAGTGCTCTACTTAATGGGTCAAAAGGCCAAACTATCAATATTCTAAGCTACAAGTTGACTCGAGATGAATTTTTGAGAGGTTAATATTGTATAAAAGATATCACCCAAAATAGGGATTCCTCAACATGATTATTAGAACTAATGTCTGATGTGCAGATGGAATTGGGACATTCAATGATTCTTAGGCTTAATGTGCATTGTTTGGTAAAAATCAATCTAAAGTCTAGTTAGAATCTAGTTTTGTTTAGAATGGGGTGTCTAAATTTAATATTTTTAGCCATTTCCCCTAATTATTATAATTTAGTTTATTTTACATTTTGAGTTTCAATTAATTAGCCTATTCTTAAATTAGATTAGCTCTCTTTGTTTATTCATAAGCTTTTTTAATTTCTAAGTTTAATCCTAGATCTCTATCTTAATTTTTTAGTGTTAAACATTATAGTGAACAAAATCCTTGATTATAAAATTTAGTTAATCTAGGGTTTCAATTTTCTAGATTTATGATCTAACCTTTCAGATTTCCAACATCTATGGATTAACATTTGTTTACGATGGCTAAACTTGAGTACTTTTTATTTTAATATCTATGGCTTGTTACTTCATATTACCTTATCCATATTTGTAAAATTTTCATACTCACAACTCATGGGGGAATGGGTCACCCCATGTAC
>JARHVA010004159.1:1515000-1572500 GCA_037957365.1 Torreya grandis | reverse complement strand
ATATCAGTACTTCAATTTTATAACTCAAAGGCTCATCCTTTGTTCCTCAAAAATAGTTATTCTAGAATTGGTATCCATTTGTGGCTAACTATATTATCTCTTGGTCTAATTCCCAACTTCCATGATGACTCGAGCCTTATAAGCTCGATAACATTCTATAAACCTATTCATTATCCTTATATACAAGATCAATCCTATACTTATTTTCTATCCCCTTAGACCATTGCATCTAAGTTGGACATCTGCATCAATGTAGGTGTCTAGATCTACTATATTCTATCTAGTACCCAAAAGTCTTCCAAATCAAAAAGTGACCATTACATATGGGTTTGCCTAAGGTTTTTAAATAGGAATATGTGTTGGTATGTATTTATATATATACATGGTCACCCTATCATTAAAAATCATCTAAAATTCACATTCAAACATACATACAATAAAAATATAGAGCTTCTAATCCCTTTATTTCTTCCTTACTCTACAAACCTCTAGAAAATTTAAATAGTGCATCCCTAGTAGGTCTTAAAGTGCCCTAAGGTATCCCCAAATCTATATTTTTCAAATTACATGTGATATCACTACATACATATATTATATTGGCACTGATTACATACACACACTTTCCACACATATGGGAGAAATACATAAGTCTGATGCCTTCCTCAAAGTATTTGGATATGTAGGCATTGTTCTTTGATAAAGGGTTCAAAGGTTAGTTTGACATTATGAGCCCACTAACCCCCACTTATTTTAGGATATCATTTAAGGATTATGAAATTGAATAATTAGGGTAATGTGCAAAAATATAAGATTGAAGTCTTATGAAGTGAATTGAAATATATCAGATATCAAGTGACAAAAAACACTAATCAATAAAGTTGATACATCATAAAATATTTTATATTATTTATTGTATACCTATGTCAAAGAATTTTTTTTTGTCAATGCAACCATATAGATCTGATGAAAACATCCAAAGCAATAAAATATGAATTTATATGATCTAATGATTATTCTTGTGGAGTGTCTTAGTCCCTTCTCTACCTAATTCTAGTGCTATTTCAAGACCTAAATCTAGTTAATTATTTATTTTTATTTGTCAATTATTTACATATTTCACTATCTTAGATATATTTACTATTTTTATCCATCTACCCTAACTATTATAATTTAAAATATTTTATATTTTGAGTTTTAATTAATTGGCCAACTCATAAATTAGATTATCTCTCTTTGTTTATTCACAAGCTTTTCTAATTTACAAGTTTAATCCTAGATCTCTATCTAGAATTTTTATGGTTAAACATAACTAAACCCTAAATCACATGATACAACACATTTTTAAAATAAAAAGACATTGAAAAATTAAATAAAATGCTATGGTTTAGTAGTATTTACATACACAAATAAAAATAATGATCAAAATATACTTATATTATTACATGATCAAGAATGCGATTATGCTCATGGCTATGATTATGTAGAAGATCTATAGGACACTCTTGAAAACATAGAACCTATGCAAATTCATCTCATCTTAGTTGATGTATTAACATAGAACTCATATGTAGATGACATATGTTATGCAAGAACTCCATGGGACCATCCTATTGACAAAGTCATTGGTTAAGCTATAATAATTTATATTTTACATATATTTTTGACCAAATTAGGGGAATAATAAAATTTAATAATGATATAACATTTATAAAAATATTAATCAAAATAATAAAACAAAAAAGTTATAAGTATGGTGTGGATATCACCCCTAATCACATTGTCTTGGTCTTCATTTGTTATTCTCAGTTTGAGTATACTATTGCCTTGACTTAACTGTACCCCAAAATTGAGTAATACTTTAATTTATATCTCCTTTTGTAAAAACATTTATATATATACTCATTTAAGGGAATCCCAGTGAATCTCCTAACCCTAATTACTCAATGGTAGAATTCCAGAAACCAAGCAGTTCTACTCCAAGCTACCAAATTATTAATGAAGTTGAAGTTGAAGGACATTTTGAGCTACCTCCTATTGAAATTGGAGAATGAATCTTTGAATTAGATATGCCAGAGATTAGAGTTACTAAATCAGCTCTTGTAGGTATAGTTTCTAATTATAAACCTCCTACTATAAAAGCTGATAAGATTTATAAATATTCTACTTTGAAGGAAAATTCTATTTTTGGGAAGCTCAAGTATAAGTCTACTTTTAAGACATTTGTTAAGCCAAGAATCAAGACTATAGAATTGAATTTAGAATATAAGCTAGGGAAAAACTATCAAACTCACTTTCTTCCCCTAATTCCTATTTTTGAGATTAATTATATTCATAGTCATCTAGATGTGTAGTTTTTACACTTTGGGTTAATTAGATTAAGCATCAAACCTTTGGTCCCTACAAACATAAATCATATGTCTTATGTAGCCTTATGTGACTGAAGATACTCTGAATTTAAACATTCTTGTCACTTATCTATTTTATCTCACCTTAATGAAGGAATTGTAAGCTATGAATTATATCCTAACCTCTCAGTCAGTGCCAGAGATCAAGGATTTACAGAAGTCAAGTTTGGTTCATTAGCTTGTTCAGGTTTGTTTTCATCTATCTATGGTTTAAAAATGTTTGGTCCTTTCCAGTACACCTTTATTAATATTACTATATTATATTTTATGACCAATACCAATAACACTAAAATCCTTGAAAATCTACCTTATGCTAGAAGGATGAATGGTACAGTCCAACTCTAAAAGATATACACAAACATCAATCAGGACCTTCATTTGTAGGAACACTGGTGGAGGTTGGTGGCTGAATGGATATGGCTTCAATATTAACTTAAAAAATGATACAGAGATTAGAAGAATATTTTTGATCCTCACTATTGCACAAAGCATTCGAGGAGAGCATATGTCTTTCTTTTTATAGACTAAATGGATAGACTCTCTGAGACATAGACTTTTAAGACTCAGACTCCAACTTAAAATGAACCCAAAGGACTTATTTATAGTAGATAATAGGTTCCTCCCAAGAATATTTTCCTTGGTGGTGTCAATGATTCATCTACTTTACAACTCATAATATTTGACTTTATGTATACATCATATCTTAAAGAGAGATATTGTTGGATCCACATGATGATGAACTTGATGTTAGTGGAGATGGGTCCAACATTGGTTCCACTTTGGTAAAAAGATCATTATTGCTAATTGGATGGAATAAGCATCTTATTTGGAACACATGTCATGTATTCCAATATCATCCTTCATCATTATCTACATGTTGTGGGATAATATAAAGGTAATATTCCCATTCCAACTTTCTACGGATGATGGTATGGATCACAGTGTCTTGGTCATGGTGCTCCTATTCATGAATGAGATGGGGACCATAGGGAACTATCCATCTATAAATATATTCATGATGTTCCATATAAATTTTGATTTACTAGGTCTAATTAGGTATTTTGATCGAATTAAATAATTTTTGCATAAGTAATTCACTATTTAATTGATAAATAGTGATTACTCCTTCCTTTTGCTATCGATTAGTTGCTACATGTGATACTCCTAACATCTATAAATTTAAAGAGGCACTATGAGAAAATAATAGATACCTGGGATGGAGGCCTTCTCTGAGAATTTGTTCTTGAATCAATAAATTAAGATTTAAAAACTTTTGATTATAAATCTTTGTCAGATTAAATCTAGGATATTGTTGATGCATTAGAGTAGTAGCAAGATTTCTTTCAACTTGTCTTCAATATAATTCCTTTTTCCCTTAATGTGTTCCATAGTGTAATTGAACTAGTTAAAATAAGCCTTCCAATGTACATATTTACCTCTTCCATCCTGTCTACCATGATCCTTTTCTTTGAAGGTGAGGAACTTGGTACAATCAATTTTAATAACAAAATGAGGAAGATGCATAAGTTTAAGAGCTAATTTTTCAAGACATTTTTTCATAGCATAAATTTATTTATTAGAGGATATCCATTTTTCACATCTTCTGCAAATATTCCATTGTCATACTCATAGACAGATTCCATTTTTCCTTCTATATAACAAAGAATACCTCCCCATATAGTATCTAATGCATCTGTATATGATATGAACTGATCAAATTGTGGAACTTGAAGGACATGAAGTTTTGTGACCTTTTGCTTGATAGTTTGGATGACCTTCTTGTGTTCTTCATTCCATACATATTTTTTATTTTTCTTGAGAAATTTTTGAAGGACTATTCTATCATTTCTAGAGTCTGCATAAAAATTATTAACATAATTAAGCATTCCTAAGAAGGATTGGAGTTGATTTTTATTAAGGACTTCTTAAAACTAAAGGACTTTCTCAATAATATGGGGTTGGAATTATAATTCACTATTTTTTATAACAAGTCCTAAGAAATTACAACTATTTTGACATAATTGATTTTTAGTGCTAGAAATCACTATTCATGCTTCCTTTGAAATCTTATAAAATTGAGATAAATGACTTAGATGTTCTTTAAGAGTCTTACTAAAAACTAGGATGTCATCAATATATACAAATAGAAAACTAGATGTTCCTTCAAATATTTTATCCATATGTGATTAGAAATAGGCTAGAACATTCACAAGACCAAATGATATTACGTTCCATTGAAAATGTCTGAAAGGAAAACTAAATGTTGTTTTATGCCTATCTTCTAATTTTACCTAAATTTGATAGAACCCTGATTTACAATCAAACTGGGAAAAGTATTTACACTGATCAACCTTTTTCAATAAATAAGATTTGTCTAGAATATGATAGGGATAAGGTTATGTGATGGCATTTAAAGTCTTGTAATTAATCACCATTCTTTTCTTGCCTCTTTTTTTCTCTAATTATTTGTTCACCATAAAGTAATAACAAAAAAATGGTGAAGTATAAGGCTCAATAAAAAAAATTCTTTTAGTTCCTAAATAGCCTTTTCCATATCATGATAGTCTGTAGCTGAGATGGGAATTTTCTTCCCAATTTTCATGCGTTTCCCTTCTTTAATCCTGATTTCCATTTCAATAATTTTCTTTGTCCAAAACAGGTGAGGATTATTAGAACATATTTCATCCTGAAGCCTTTCCCCTATTTCTAGTATCTTTTGATAAGTATAATCTATAGGTTGTTGATTCATGGTATTAGGGAATTATTCAAAGGCATAGGTAAGTCGAGAAGCTCTAATTCTATTACCATGAAGAGTGAACACAACACCTTGAGGTGTGGATCCATAAGGAGAATCCCTGTCTATGAAGGATCCTCTAATAAGTATATCTACAAGCATTTTATCATATTGGAAAAAATCATAAAATAAAGTATGCCCTTGGATGTTTATAGGTTCATGGTGTTTGTATTGAGAACTTATAAAAGAGCTCCCTTGGACATCTAGGGATTTACACACTGGATTATGAGGAAGTTGTTCCCAATATTTTATTATAGGAGACTTTGAAAAATAATGTGAATATCTTATGTCTACCTAAGAATCATATATTCTTCCATTCATTTCTACAGATATGAATTGGGAAAACCTTCCATTGATAAGTTGAGTAAGATAAACTAGTTTTTCTTCATCTTCTTAAGGAACAGAGGTACATACTAGTCTATAATGGAGAGGGTTTTATTTTGGTGCTTGAAATTGTACCTTCTTAGCTTCATATTGATATCCTTCTTCTTTTAATGGTTCTTCCCATAGTTTTGTGCTTGGAGTTCCAAGTGTTTTATACCATGCCATTAATCTATCTTTTGCAAAAAGCTGACAATATTCAAAAAAAATCTTATTCAAAGAAATCTTCATAACCATCAGTATCAAAAAAGAAATCATTTTGGTAAAGTTCAACTTGGAAAGTAGGATCGACTGGTTATAAGGTAGCTATTCTAGAAGAACTAGCTGGTTGATCATCCGGTAATAAATAGCTAAACTTATTTTTTATCCAATTATTAGATGGTTTGAAGGTCTAATCAAATTATAATGGCTTTGGTTAAAGCCTTTGAATGGTCAGAGGAATATAGTTAAAATGATGGTTTCTTCCTCTACCTAGATATCTATCATTGTGTCCTCTTGTTGGGGGTCATCCTCTTGACTTCTATCTTATTGGATGTCTAGAGATGCTTTCTCCTTGCTCTCTCCAGGGCCTTTGCATCATGGTGACCAGTTCTTCTTCTTCAAGTTCACTGCCCAGCTGGTCAAGTTCATCTTCATAATTAATGTCATATGGTTCATCTGTGTCTTCAATCACTGGTTCAAATATGTCATCTTGCTAATACAAATATTTATTCTCTTCTATTGAATCCCATCATGCTGATGTATTAGTAGAGTAGATGGATTTGATAGATTTATTTTTACAATAACATTGGGGAGAAATGTGACCAGGCTGGTGGCAAAAATAAAAATGAACCATTTAAGATGCTAGATGGTAAAAACATATTCTTCTGAAAAAGACCACTCTTCTGATTTCAAATAGATAAATTATCTTACTAGAAATAATTCCCACTACTAAGAAAATTTTGTTGATCTCTGTAGATATGTCAAGATCATCAGACAATCACTTGATCAGGTTACTATTTTTCAAAATTATGTCTACAAAATAAAAAAATCTACTGATCATCTATATCCAATAAATGACACTATCCAACATATCAAAAATATTAATGATGGAGTTCTTAAAATATCTCAATAGTCATTAAATAATCTACATAGTATTGGATATCAGTTGACCACTTTTGAGACTACGATAAAAGAGCTTAAAAATAGTCTTGACTGATTAGAAGAGATTGAAAAACAAAAAGAAGTTAGAAGAGCATTAAAAGATGATTAAGCCTCTCAGCTTAGCACTTCCTTAGATTTTGGACCTAGTTTTGTCCCAGACACCTCTCTCAAAGAAAGCAAATCTAAAGCAAATGATTTATTCTCATTAACCATGATGATAAGGTCTCATATTCCTATCAATCCATGGTTCCTCAATGTTGATAATATGTAAAATCCTTTGACATAAATTACAACATGGTGTAATATTATGTAAACCCTTGGCACTACTATAAATCTTAATGGTCATAGCAATGTAATATTTGCTTCTAAATATTTTTGGGACATAGTACTCAAATGGTGGAATGGATTAGGTCCAACTCTATAAGAAACAAGAATTATTTCCTAGCCAAATCCTATGCAAAACTTGTTCTATGTTATAATCAATGAGTTTGTCTCTCCTCACCATAAATTCCTAAGAATAAATATGTATGCTCTCCTCTAGTGCTTCATGTGATACTAAGGAACAGAGGCTAGTGGCTGAATGGATACAGCTTCAATATTAACTTAAACAGGGATACAAAGGTTAGAAGAAGTTTTCTGATCCTCAGTATCGCATGAAGTGCCAGAGGAGAGTATACATCTTTCTTCTTATAGACTAAATGGACAAACTCTCTAGGACATAGACTTCTAAGACTCAAACTCCAAATTTTAATGAATAAAATGAACCCAAAGGACTTATTTATAGTAGAGAGTAGGGTACTACCAAGAATATTTGCTTTGGTAGTGTCTATTGTTCATCTACTTTACAAATCACAATATTAAACTTTATGTACACATCATATCTTAAAGAGAGATACTGTTGGATCTACATGATGATGAACTTGACATTAGTGGAGATAGGTCCAACATTGCTTTCACTCTGGTAAAAATATTATTATTACTAATTAGATGGAATAAGCATCTTATTTGGAACACATGTCATGCATTCCAATATCATCCTTCATCATTATCTTTAAGTTGTGGGATAATATAAAAGAAATATTCCCATTCCAAATTTCTATAGATGATGATATGGATTATAGTGTCTTGGTCATGGTGCTTTTCTTCATGAATGAGATGGGGGCCATAATGAGCTATCCATCTATAAAGATATTCATGATCTTCCATCTGAATTTTGATTTGCCATGTCTAATTAGGTATTTTGATCAACTTAAAGAATTGTCACATAAGTAATTCACTATTTAAGTGATAAATAGTGATTACTCCTTCCTTTTACTATCGATCAGTTGCTACATGTTCTGCTCTTGACATCTGTAAATTTGAAGAGGCACTATGAGAAAATTTTAAATACCTAGGATTGAGGCCTTCTCTAAGAATTCGTTCCTAAATGAATCAATTAAGATCTAAAAACTTTTGATTATAAATCCTTGTCAGATTAAATCTAGGATGTGGTTGATGTATTAGAGTAGTAGCAAGATTTTTTCTCAACCAGTCTATAATAGAATTATTTTTTCCCTCAATGTGTTTTTTAGTGTAATTGAATTGGTTAAAATAATATTAATAATGTGTTGTTCTAAAAATTTGTCACTTGTTTTTGGGGATAACATATCAACTATTTTGGTCCTATAGGCCAAAATTATCTCTTCCCTTCTCAAAAAAATGTTCTAAGCGCTCAAGTTCTTCAGTTATTTAAACATTTTTAGTCAAGGGACTTGTAGGTTCAACAGGTTCAACAAATTCAACTAGTAGGCTTTCACAAAGAAACAAGTTCCCAACACTTAGGCATTTTCAAAATGGTTCAATGTTGAAGTTCAATCAAAAGACTTGTCAGCAAGCTTCAAACAAAAGATTGAACCATTAAACCTCACCTTCAAAGTTCAAAGGTTCAATGACATCATCAGACTTAAAGAGTTAAGCAATTCGACAAGTTCAAAGTTCAACTGCTTCAAAAAGTTCAACATCTTCAAAGGAATTAAAGAAAAGAAGACTTCAAAGAGTGAAGGTTGAACTGTTGAACCGTTGAACCTTGAACCAAAATGGTTCAACGAGTTCAAAGGTTCAACGAGTTCAATAAGATCAAAAGACTTAATGAAAAGAAGGCTTCAAAAAAGAAAGATTGAACCATTGAACCATTGAACCTTGAACCAAAATAGTTCAAAGTTCAAAGGTTCAATGAGTTCAATAAAGTTCTAGAGACTTAGAAGAAAAAAGGATTTGAAGAGGAAAGAATGAACCATCAAACCATTGAACCTTGAACCAAAAGAGTTCATGGTTCAAAGGTTCAATAAGTTCAATAGAAAAGAAAAGGATCCAAAAGGTTTGAAGGAACAAAAGATTCAAAGAAAGGGAATGAACTGTTGAACCTTGAACCAAAATGGTTCAAAGTTCAAAGGTTCAAAGGTTTAAGGAATTTCAAAATTTAAAGGAAGGAAGCAGAAGCTGATTAAATCAAGGAGTTGATTGAACCAAGGAGCCGATTGAACTAAGGAGATGATTGAACTACCCAAACCATTGAACTATTTAACTAATGTACTTTCATCAAAGGTTTGAGGTTCAAGTGACTAGTGACTAGTGATGTCCTCACAGATGTCAAATTTAGGGTACTGAAATATCTATTGATTTTCAAATATGGTGTAGACCCTATGAACAAATTCAGTGACTGGCCAAAGAAGAAGCTGAAAGAGCCAGTAGAAAGGGAAGAGATAGTCTGAGAACTCAAATCATGAAGAAAAGTACAAAATAAAACAAGGAAAGAGGGAACGATGCAAAAAGACTAGAAATATTTGCAGGGAGTTATTTCTAGTAGGTGAAATAGTCCACTAGGTGGACATCAGAGAGTGCAAGCACTCAATAGCGTGGCCTATTTTTCTAGATCAAGTAAAGGCAAAGTGGACAACTGCACAAATATCATGAAGAAGACTAGGTGACCCATACTTCAAAAAGAGACATTTGAGATGAATTGACATGCCACAGTTAAAGCTGATGCCCTATTCCAGCATGGCCCCTTGATAGAATTTCAAATGCATTCAAGGCATTGAATACAGCATGGGCCATTTTATGAAACAAAGCACCCAAATATTTCTTAAAGTGTTATATATTGTAATCTCTTATTTTATGCAAAAGAGATCTCTTTGTTATAGAAGCAAAACTCTACCCAAATAGAAAGGCATTTCCTAATACTTTAAGCTCAGATTCTTAATCATATTTCTTTATTTGATTGAGAAAACAAGTGACTTTTTAGACTTTGTGCTAGAATAGCTTGTGTTGTTGAGGAAATTGTTCTTATGTTTGTTTCCTAAAAGCATTCTTGTCCATTTAATTTAATAAATAGAACTAGTGGAAGTAATCAAGAAGGTGTCTTGAAGTTGACTATGGAGAGACTTTGTGATGCCACAATTGTCTTTAGCATGTTTGTCTTTTCTGTTTCTATGTAAAGGATCTTAGGATGACTTTGTGCCCTCATTATCCTTTGTATTTCACTCTTCGGTAGTTTAGGTGGATACTTTGTGCTACACTTCATCTTGTTGTGTTATTGTGCCCTATTACTTGTCACTACTAGAATGATTCTTGTTTTTTTCTAAATAGCACTTCTAAAAGAGATCTACTGCCTGAAGTGAGTTTTCTATTGAGACGTGCTCACCACATAGACCTTGCTGTAGTGCAAAATTTGGCCATGGAGGTGGAAGATGATCTCATCTTGGTAGGAAAGATAAGGAGAGATCCTAATAAAGGTAAATCTTCTTCATCCTCTAAATATCCATCTATAGGCACCACTGATCCAATGGTGTAGAAGCTGGCAAATGAGTTTTTAGCTCTCAAAAAGCAAATGGCGCAAGGGATGTCTAATCCTTCTTCGTACTGAGATATACCAAGGAGGACATTCCATAATTATTCATACCAAAACAATGCTACCAGGAATCAAGGGCAGCCAAATCATCTTCCTCCTCAATAGGGGAAACTTGCCATTAAAGCAGCACTAGCCAACTCAGCAGTTAGATATCTTGAAATATAATCTGATTTCTCTTTCCAACTTGAGTTGAATCTAGAAGATGATGCTAATCTCTTCATAGAAGGAGAAGAAGAATTAGATGGTGACTCCAACATTGGTTTCCTAAATTACCAAGATCAACCCAAAAGTAAAAGAGAAGCATTTGATGGATCATACACAGTGTTTACCAAGTCATAGAACTAGTTAGCTCAACAAATTGATAAGAGAAAAATAGGGGAAGGATCTCAGCCTATAATTTCAATTGCCAAATGAGGAACTTCTCTGCCTTTCCAGCCAAAGGGCTTGGTGATTGCTAAAAAAGTAAGTACTTCAAGTATGCCTTCACCTTTAACTTCAATTTTTCAAATTAGTACCACCCTTCCTAAAAACTAGAAGGATGAACTACCTTCCTCTATTCCTAGTCCAATTCAATCATTTGACATAATCGACCATGTCAAGAAAACCAAAATTCAAATGACTATGTTTGAATATTTGCAATCTAACCCTAAGTAGTTGGATAGGCTGGTTGAGTGTGTAAAGAATAAAGTCATCCCTATAAGACAAGATATTAAGAAGGTAACTCATGATCCCCCAAGGAACATGTCCATCCCAAACCATCTTGTCATTACTCCTCCTACTGCTCTCAGGAAGAAAAAACCATTTTATGTCTCCTTGCTGATAAATGGACACCAGCTGAATAATTGCATCACAGACTCAGGTGCATCTGATAATGTCATGCCCACCAAGGTGGTAGATTCTCTTAGCCTTACATTGACTAAAAACTTTGGGAGATACTTCTCCATGGAGAAGAAACAAGTGCCACTATTGGGACAAATCAAGGATGCCCAATTTGCATTTGTCGTATTCTTAGATAAGAGAATTAAGATGATAGTCTTGGTGGCTAACATCCCAGCCTCATACGACATTCTTCTTGGGAAATTTTTCTACAAGGATTTTAGTGGCAAGTTAAGTATAGACCTATCTGAAGTGAGAATCCCTATGAAAGGCATCTTGCAGAGATTGCTCCCTAAGGAGGCAGAATATATTGTCACCCAAACATCAGCCCCTAAAGCTCTCTATTTGAGTCTTCAAGGGTGGGTAATTATTTTTTGACCACAAAGGATGTCCCTATTTTAGTAGATGAAAATCCTGTAAGTGGTGATCCAAAAAGTTTAGACAGGGCAATAGAAGACTTAATAAAGCACAGTGCCACCCCAGAGGAACCCTCCCCTCCAAATAAAGAAAAATCTAAGGAAAGATTAGTTTCTGATAATGTCTAGATTCTAAAATTTGATGGCAGCTATTCTTATACTAGTGCTAGAGCTGAGATTATTCTGATATTTCCTCAAGGAGATATTTTTCTTTCTTCATACAAGTTGCAATTTAGCAACACCAACAACACTACCGAGTATGAATCCCTATTACTCAGGTTGAAGGCTACTCAAGACAAAGGTGTCAAACTCTTTCACTTCATGCCAAAGGAGATGTTGAACTGATGGTTTGTCAGGTGAGGAACCTATGCCAAACAAAGAATAAAAGATTATGCCATTACCACAATCTAATATGGGGTTGTATTGAAATTTTTGATACTTTCAATATATCTTAGTGCCCATAGAGCTTCATAGTGCTGGATATTTATTGGCTATCTCTGCAACCCTCATGGTTCCTCACAAAGACATTGAAGAACACAATTACACTATCAAACTGGTCTTTCAACCAAGTGTACCTGATAATTCCAACCATTGGTAGGAGTTTGATGTTAACTATCAAATCATGTGCTGGATTAAACTACAAGAATAACGAATTATGGTAATGGACTATATTGATGCACATCAAAGTTAGGTAAAGGAACTCTCTAGCAAGAGATCAAGGATTCATGGTTTTTAGATTAGAAATCAAGTCATGCTATGGGGCAAGAGAAGAGAACTAAAAGGAACACGTAGAAAAGTTGATTCTTGGTGGTGAAGTCCATTCACCAATCATCACTTCTAGGGAGAGAATGGTTTCTTGATAATATATTAAGATAGAACACCCTTTTCACTACCTCATAGTGGGCAGCATTTGAAGCACTTCAATCCTTGAAGTATCAGATAAGATTAGCTTGTACATATGTATAATTTTTGTATAGTCTTTAGTTCTATATGGTACTTTTCATTTTTGTTTATTTTTGGCACCTTTCTTTTTGGGTAGCACGAATCCATAGCCCAATGACATACTTGAAGGCACTGGAGATTTTGGATTCTAATCCCTTCAATTATTTTTACAATCAATGGAAGTTCCCTAGCTAGAGCAATCTATTGTTCCCAAAATCTGTCACTTATTTTTGGGGACAACATATCAACTATTTTGGTCCTGTAGGCTAAAATTCTCTCTTTCCTTCTCAAAAAAATGTTCTGAGCACTCAAGTTCTTCAATTATTCAAGCATTTTCAATCAAGGGACTCGCAAGTTCAATAGGTTCAACAACTTCAACTGGTGGGCTTTGACAAAGAAATAAGTTTCGAACACTTAGGCATTTTCAAAATGGTTCAATGCCGAAGTTCAATCAAAAGACTTGTCAGTAGGATTCAAACAAAAGATTGAACCATTGAACCCCACCTTCAAAGTTCAAAGGTTCAACGGGTTCAAAGGTTCAATGACATTGGTAGACTTAAAGAGTTAAGAACTTCAGCAAGTTCAAAGTTCAATTGCTTTGAAAAGTTCAATGACTTCAAAGGACTTAAAGAAAAGAAAACTTCAAAGAGTGAAGGTTGAACTACTAAATCATTGAACCTTTAACCAAAATGGTTCAATGAGTTCAAAGGTCAAATGAGTTCAATAAGATCAAAAGACTTAACAAAAATAAGGCTTCAAAAAAAAAGATTGAACCATTGAACCTTGAACCAAAATAGTTCAAAGTTTAATGGTTCAACGAGTTCAATAAAGTTTGAGAGACTTAGAAGAAAAAAGGATTCAAAGAGGAAAGAATGAACCATCGAACCATTGAACCTTGAACCAAAAGAGTTCATGGTTCAAAGGTTCAATAAGTTTAATAGAAGAAAAGGATTCAAAAAGTTTGAAGGAACAAAAGATTTAATGAAAGAGAATGAACTGTTGAACCTTGAACCAAAATGGTTCAAAATTCAAAGGTTCAAAGGATCAAGGAATTTCAAAATTCAAAGGAAGGAAGTGGAAGTTGATTGAACCAAGGAGTCGATTGAACCAAGGAGTTAATTGAACCAAGGGCAGATTGAACTGAGGGGCACCAATTAAACTACCCAAACCATTAAACTATTGAGCCAATGCACTTTCATGGTTCAAAGGTTTGAGGTTCAATTAACCAACACTTAGTGACGTCCCCATGGATGTCAAATTTAGGGTAATGAAATATCCATTGATTTTCAAATATGGCACGAACCTTGTAAATAAATACTGTGATCGGCCAAAGAAGAAGCCAAAAGAGCCAGTAGAAAGGGAAGAGATAGCCTGAGAGCTCATATCACAAAGAAAAGGACAAAATACAACAAAGAAAGAGGGAATGATGTAGAAAGACCATAAATATATGTAGGGAGTTATTTCTAGTAGGTGAAATAGTCCACCAAGTGGACATCAAATAGCGTGAGCACTCAATAGTGTGGCCTATTTTTCTAGGTCGAGTAAAGGCAAAGTGGACAGCTGCACAAATATCAGGAAGAAGACCAAGTAGCCCATACTTTAAAAGGAGACATTTGAGATGAATTGACATGCCACAGTTAAAGTTGATGCCCTTTTCTAGCATGGCCCCTTGATAGAATTTCAAATGCATTTAAGGCATTGAATGCAACATGGGCCATTTTATGAAACAAAGTGCTCTAGTCTTTCTTGAAGCACTATATAGTGTAATATCTTATTTTATGCAAAAGAGATCTCTCTATTATAGAACCAAAACTCTACCCAAATTGAAAGGCATTTCCTTAGACTTTGAGCTCAGATTGTTAATCATATTTCTTTATTTGAATGAGAAAACAAATGACTTTTTAAACTTTGTGCTGGAATAGCTTGTGTTGTTGAGGAAATTGTTCTTATGTCTATTTTGTAAAAGCATTCTTGTCCATTTAATTTAACAAGTAGAACTAGTGGAAGTAATCAGGAAGGTATCCTAAAACTGACTGTGGAGAGACTTTGTGCTACCATAATTTTCTTTAGCATGTTTGTCTTTTCTATTTCTATGTAAAGGATCTTGGGATGACTTTGTGCCCTCATTATCCTTCATATTTCACTCTTTGGAAGTTGAGGTGGAGACTTTGTGCTACATTTCATCTTGTTGTGTTACTTCGCCTTATTACTTGTCACTACCAGAAAGATTCATGTTGTTTGCTGAACAACACTTCTAAAAGAAGAGAAGTGCCTTCTATCATTTCACCAAGATTTATACTATCCAAGAAGGAATCTAGTTGTTGGTTGAATATTAATTTTGAAAGAAGAGAATTACCTTCACCTATCATCCAAGATTTCTCCTTTGATCTGTGAACATCATTTATAAAAAAAGAGAGATGGATGGTGTTATCCTACCCTGAGTGTTATTTTTAGCTTATATATATATATATATATATATATATATATATATATATATATATATATATATATATATAACCTCATATTTATAGGGAGCCTCCCCTTAATCAGAGGAGAGATTTGTCCCCTTTTGATGTGGTCAACCTGCACATTTGGTCGATAAATCTCCCTATGCTATGGTGGAAACACCTATTTTTCTCATCAGTTAGCTAGTGACAAAATATTCACCCAAAAATTATTGGTGACTTCACTAGGAATGTTTTGTGTAGTTTGAAGCCTCAAGCTTCAAATTAAAGCAGTCCTTATCCTTATCCATTTCAATTTTACAATCTAGCAGCTCCATGGTATACTAGAAACTAGAGATCTAAAGGTATTGTTGACCCTATATTTGATTTGGTACAACAATGTAATTTTGATCTATTTCCTTCACCATCTTGCCTCCAACAACTAGGAGTCTTCCTCTTACTAACATTAGGTCACCAATACAAAGCAAAGCTTCTTTTCCCTCTGTTAGCAAAACTTTGCCTATAAATACTCAACCCAGATTTGTTATCCCTCCCTTTAGTAGTCAAGTAATGGCAGTTTAAGGCCCCTAGGGTAACTCTTTTGGTCCACTCAATCTTACTCCACCTCTCCATGAACTACCCTATAGTTCAAGAAAAAAAATTCCCAACTTCTATGGTGATGGGAAGGTTCATCCTGATGAACATATTGTAGCCTTCAGCATAGCCTGTGGTGTGATAAGAGTGGAGTATGAGGATATAGCAGTCAAGCTATTTATAGAAACATTACAAGGTGGTGTTGTGGACTGGTTCTATCATCTGTAGGCCCAGACTATGACTGACTGGAACACCCTCAAAGCTAAATTTGAAGCCAAGTTCAAGTCTGTAGAAGATGCACATGCCCTACTAGCCCAACTCACATAAATGAAGAAGGAGCCTCATGAACCTATGAGGGATTTCATAAATAGGATTCATATAATTACTTAGCCAACAACTAAGAATCTCAAATGCTTCTTCATCAACTCTCAGCTACCTAAAGTGAGTTTTCTACTAAGATGTGCTAGCCACATAGAGCTTGTTATAGCATAATATTTGGCCACTGAGGTGGAAGATGATCTCATCTTGGTGGGGAAGATAAGGATAGATCCTAATAAAGGTAAATCTTATTCATCCTCTGAATATCTATCTATAGGTACCACTAATCTAATGGTGTAGAAGCTGGCAAATGAGTTGCTAGCTCTCAAAAAGCAAATGGTGTAAGGGATGTCTGCTCCTCCTTTATACCAAGATATACCAAGGAGGACATTCCCTAATTAGTCATGCCAAGGAAACACTATTAGGAATTAAGGGTAGCCAAATCATCTTCCTCCCATATAGGGGAAACTTGCCATTAAAGTAGCACCAACCAACTCAGTAGTTGGATATCTTGAACTAGAATCTGATTTCTCTTTCCAACCTAACTTAAACCCAGAAGATGACGCTAATCTCTTCACAAAATGAGAAGAAGAATTAGCTGGTGACTCCAACATTAGTTTCTTGAATTGCTAGGATGAACCCAAAAGTAAAGGAGAAGCATTTGATGGATCGTATGCAGTGTTTACCAGGTCACTGAACTAGTCAGCTCAACAAACTGATAAGGGAAAAATAGGGGAAGGATCTTAGCCTACAATTTAAATTGCCAAATGAGGAACTTCTTTTCCTTTCTAGTTAAAGGACTCAATGATTACTAAAAAAGTAAGTACTTAAAGTATGCATTCACCTTCAACTTTAATTTCATAGATTAGTACCAACCCTCCTAAAAACCAAAAGGATGAACTACCTTCCTCTATTCCTAGTCTAATTTAGTCATTTGACATAATTGACCATGTCAAGAAGACCAAAATTCAAATGACTAAGTTTGAATATTTGCAATCTAACCCTGAGCAGTTGGATAGACTGGTTAAGTGTGTAAAGAATAAATCCATCCCTGGAAGACAAGTTATTAAGAAGGTAACTCATGATCCCCCAATGAACATGTCCATCCCAAACTATCTTTTCATTACTTCTCCTACTACTCTCAGGAAGATGAAACCATTTTATGTCTCCCTACTAATAAATAGACACCAGTTGAACAATTACATCATAGACTCAGGCACATCTAACAATGTCATGCCTACCAAGGTGTTATATTCTCTTGGCCTTACATTGACTAAAACCTTTGAGAGATGCTTCTCCATGCAGAACAAATAAGTGCCACTATTGGGATAAATCAAGGATGCCCAATTTGCATTTGTGGCATTCTCAGATAAGAGAATTAAGATGATAGTCTTAGTGGTTGACGTCTCAGCCTCATACATCATTCTTCTTAGGTAAAATTTCTACAAGGATGTTGGTGGTGAATTAAGTATGGACCTATCTGTAATGAGGATCCTTGTGAAAATCATCATGCAGAGATTGTTCCCTGATAAGGAGGCAAAATATATTGTCACCCAAACATCGGCCCTTGAAGCTAAAATTATATTTGAGTCTTCAAGGGTGGGTAATTATTTCTTGACCATAGAGGATGTCCCTATTTTAGTAGATAAAAGTCCTATAGGTGGCAATCCAAAAAGTTTGGACAAGGCAACAAAAGACTTAATAGAGCACAGTGCCACCCCAGAGGAACCCTCACCTCCAAATGAAGAAAAATCTAAGGAAAGATCAATTTTTGATAATGTTTGGATTCTAGAATTTGATGGTAGTTATTCTTCTACCACTGTTGGAGCTGGGATTGTTCTGATATCTCCTCAAGGAGATATTTTTCCTTCTTCATATAAGTTGAAGTTTAGCAATACCAACAATACTGTCGAGTATGAATTTGTGTTACTTAGGTTGAAGGCTGCTCAAGATAAAGGTGTCAAACTCCTTCATGCCAAAGGAGATGATGAATTGATGGTTTGTTAGGTGCGTAACCTATGTCAAACCAAGAATAAAAGATTGTTCCATTACCACAATCTAGTATGGGGATGTATTGAAAGTTTTGATACTTTCAATATATCTGTAGTGCCTAGAGAGCTTCATAGTCATGTAGATTTATTAGCTATCTCTGAAACCCCCATGGTTCCTCACAAAGACTTTGAAGAGCAAAGTTACACTATCAAACTGGTCTTTCAACCTAGTGTACTTGATAATGCTAATCATTGGCAGGAGTTTGATGTTGACCATCAAATCATGTGCTAGACTAAACTAGAAGAACAAAAAATTATGGTAATGGACCATACTGCTACACATCAAAGTTAGGTAAAAGAACTCTCTAGCAAGAGAGCAAGGATTCATGGTTTTTAGATTAGAAATCAAGTCTTGTTGTGGGGCAAGAGGAGAGAACCAAAAGGAACACATTAAAAATTTGATTCCTAGTGGAGAAGTCCATTCGCCAATCATCACTTCTGGGGAGAAAATGGTTTCTTTCTGATATATCAAGATAGAACACCCTTTTCACTACCTCACAGTGGGTAGCATCTTAAGCACTACAATCCTTGAAGTATCAGACAAGATCCACTTGTACATATGTATAATTTTTGTATAGTCTTTAGTTCTATTTGGTGCTTTTCATTTTTGTTTGTTATTGGTGCCTTTCTTTTTGTGTAGCATGACTTTATAGCCCAATGGCATACTTGAAGGCACTGGAGATTTTAGATTCTACTCCCTATGATTATTTATACAATTGATGGAAGTTCCCCAACTTGAGCAAGCTGTTATTCCCAAAATCTGTCACTTGTTTTTGGGGACAACATATCAACTATTTTGGTCCTGCAAGCCAAAATTCTCTCTCCCCTTCTCAAAAAATGTTCTTAGCACTCAATTTATTCAATTATTCAAGCATTTTCATTCAAGGGACTCACAAGTTCAATAGGTTCAACAACTTCAACCGGTGGGCTTTCATAAAGAAACAAGTTCCCAACACTTAGGCATTTTTAAAATGGTTCAACACCGAAGTTCAAACAAAAGACTTGTCGACAGGCTTTAAACAAAAGATTGAACCATTGAACCCCACCTTCAAAATTCAAAGGTTCAACAGGTTCAAAGGTTCAATGACATTGGTAGACTTAAAGAGCTAAATGCTTTGGCAAGTTCAACGTTTAACCACTTCAAAAAGTTCAACGGCTTCAAAGGACTTAAATAAAAGAAGACTTCAAAGAGTGAAGTTTGAACTATTGAACCATTGAACCTTGAACCAAAATGGTTCAACGAGTTCAAAGGTTCAACGAGTTTAATAAGATCAAAAGACTTAATGAAAAGAAGGCTTCAAAAAAGAAAGATTGAGCCATTAAACCATTAAACCTTGAACCAAAATAGTTCAAAGTTCAAAGGTTCAATGAGTTCAATAAAGTTTGAGAGACTTAGAAGAAAAAAGGATTTGAAGAGGAAAGAATGAACCATCAAACCATTGAACCTTGAATCAAAAGAGTTCATGGTTCAAAGGTTCAATAAGTTCAACAAAAAAGAAAAGGATCTAGAAAGTTTGAAGGAACAAAAGATTTAAAGAGAATGAACCATTGAACCTTGAACCAAAATGGTTCAAAGTTAAAAGGTTCAATGGTTCAAGGAATTTCAAAATTTTAAGGAAGTAAAAGTTGATTGAACCAAGGAGCCAATTGAATCAAGGAGCCGATTGAACCAAGGAGCTGATTGAACTAAGGGGCCAATTGAATCGAGGGGCCGATTGAATTGTTTGAACCATTAAACTATTGAACCAATGCACTTTCATGGTTCAAAGGTTTTAGGTTCAAGTGATCAATGACTAGTGACATCCCCACAGACATCAAATTTAGGGTAATGAAATATCTAGTGATTTTAAAATATGGTGTGGACCCTATGAAAAAATTTAGTGATCAACCAAAGAAGAAGCTGAAAGAGCCAATAGAAAGGGAAGAGATAGCTTGAGAGCTTAGATCATGAAGAAATGGAAAAAAATACAATAAGGAAAAAGGGAACGATGTAGATAGACTAGAATTATTTGTAGGGAGTTATTTCTAGTATGTGAAATAGTCCACCAGGTGGACATCAGAGAGCGTGAGTACTCAATAGCATGGCCTATTTTTCTAGATCGAGTAAAGGCAAAGTGGATAGCTGTGCAAATATCAAGAAGAAGACTAGGTGGCTGATACTTCAAAAGGAGACATTTGAGATGAATTGACATGCCAAAGTTAAAGCTGATGCCCTGTTCTAGAATGGCCTCTTGACAAAATTTCAAATGCATTCAAGGCATTGAATGTAGCATGGGCCATTTTATGAAACAAAGTGCCCAAGTCTTTCTTAAAGTGCAATATATTGTAATCTCTTATTTTATGCAAAAGAGATCTCTTTGTTATAGAAGCAAAACTTTGCCCAAACGTAAAGGCATTTCCTAAGACTCTGAGCTCAGATTGTTAATCATATTTCTTTATTTGAATGAGAAAATAAGTGACTTTTTAGACTTTGTGCTAGAATAGCTTGTGTTGTTAAGGAAATTGTTCTTATGTATGTTTCCTAAAAGCATTCTTGTCCATTTAATTTAACAAGCATGACTAGTGGAAGTAATCAAGAAGGTGTCCTGAAGCTGACTGTGGAGAGGCTTTGTGATGCCACAATTATCTTTAGCATGTTTGTCTTTTCTATTTCTATGTAAAGGATCTTGGGATGACTTTGTGCCCTCATTATCCTTCATATTTCACTCTTTGGTAGTTGAGGTGGAGACTTTGTGCTACACTTCATCCTGATGTGTTCCTGTGCCCTATTACTTGTCACTAAAAAAAAGATTCCTATTGTTTGCTTAGCAACACTTTTGAAAGAAGAGAAGTGCCTTCTGTCATTTCACCAAGATTTCTACTATCTAGGAAGGAATCTAGCTATTAGCTGAATATTACTTTTGAAAGAAGAGAAGTAACTTCACCAATCATTTAGGATTTCTCCTTTGATCTGTGAACATCATCTCTGAAAAAAGAAAAATGGATGGTGTTATCCTACCCTGAGTGTTATTTTCAAATTATATATATATATATATATGTAATTCTTAGATTTTGTCTCCTTGATCACCTTACAGGTTGGTTCCTTCTTAGGATGTCTATCCTCATCAACTCTCATTTCATAGGAAGTAAGGATGTCATGCAGTTCATCCATATTAATATGAGTCAGAGCATGAATTTATTCTATAGCAAAAATCTTTGAATCAAACTTGAGTGCAAGATTCCTCAATACCTTCTATAATATAGTAGCTTCATGAATTATCTTTCAAAGACCTCTGATCATGTTTACTACCTCATTAACCCTTAGAAGATATGATGCCATAGTATCTTCTTCCTTCATTTTGAGACATTCAAATTACCTTCGCTAGGCCTATAACTTGGCTAGTTTTACCTTAGAGTATTATAGGGAACCTCATATTTAGCACCTAATATTTATAGGGAACCTCCCCTTGATGAGAGGAGAGATTTTTCCCCTTTTCATGTGGTTGACCTACAAATTTGGCCAATAAATCTCCTTATGTTGTGGTGGAAACACCTATTTTTCTCATCAGTTAGCTAGTGACAAAATATTCACCCAACATAATGTACATATTTACCTCTTCCATCCTTTTTGCCATGATCCTTTTCTTTGATAGTTAGGAACTTGGTACAATCAGTTTTAATAACAAAATGAGGAAGATGCATAAGTTTAAGAGCAATTTTTTCAAGACATTTTTTCAGAGCATAAATTTCTTTATAAGAGGAGATCCATTTTTTCACATCTTCTACAAATATTCCACTGACATACTCACAGAAATATTCCTTTTTCTTTTTATACAATAAAGAATACCTCCCCATGTAATATCTGATGCATTTGTACATAATATGAACTGATCATATTATGGAACATGAAGGATAGGATGTTTTGATACCATTTCCTTGATGGTTTGGATGACCTTCTTGTGTTCTTAAATCCATACATCTTTTTTGTTTTTCTTGAGCAATTCTTGAAGGATGGATCTATCATTTATAGAGTCTACATAAAAATTATTAACATAATTAAGCATTCCTAAGAAAGCTTGGAGTTGATTTTTATCAAGGACTTTTATAAATTGAAGAACTTTCTTAGTAATATGGGGTTGGACTTGTAATTCATCATTTTTGACAAGTTCTAAGAAATTACAACTGTTTTGACACAATTGAATTTTAGTGCTAGAAAGAACTATTCCTACTTTTGAAATCTTATTAAATTGAGGCAAAAGAATTAGATGTTCTTCAAGAGTCTTACTAAAAACTAGGATGTCATCAATATATACACATAGAAAATTAGATGTTCCTTTGAATGTTTTATCCATATGTGATTGTAAATAGGCTAGAGCATTCATAAGATTGAATGGAATTACGTTCCATTGAAAATGCCCAAAAGGAAAACGAAATGCTATTTTATGCTTGTCTTCTGGTTTTACCTAACTGTGATAGAATCTTGATTTACAATCAAATTGGGAAAAGTATTTACACTAAGTAACCTTTTTCAACAAATAGGATTTTCTTGGAATAGGATACGCATAAGGTTATGTGATGGCATTCAAAGGCTTGTAATTAATCACCATTATTTTCTTACCACTTTTTTTTCTCTAAATGCTTGTTCACCATAAAGGTGTAACAAAAAAATGGTGAAGTAGAAGGCTCAATAAAATTTTCTTGATCTTCTTGAGGAATAGAGGTACATACCAGTCTAAAATGGAGAGGGTTTTCTTCTGGTGCTTCAACTTGTACCTTCTCAACTTCATATTGATCTCCTTCGTATTCTAATGGTTCTTCCCATAGTTTTGTGCTTGAAGTTCCAAGTGTTTTATATCATGCCATTAATCTATATTTTGTAGAAAGCTGACAATCTTCAAAACAATCTTCTTCAAAGCAATCTTCATAACCATCAGTATCAAAAAAATCATTTTGGTTAAGTTTAGCTTGGAAAGTAGGAGAAATTGGTTCTAAGGTAGTTATTTTAGAAGAACTACCTAGTTGTTCATCTGGTAATAAATAGCTAAACTTATTTTTTAGCCAATTATAAGATGGTTTAAAGTTCTGATTAAATTGTAATGGCTTTGGTTTAGGCCTTTGCATGGTAGGAAGAATATAGTTAAAATGAGGTTGTCTTCCTCTCCCTAGATATCTATCATTGTGTTATCTTATTGGGGATCATCCTCTTGACTTCTATCTTCTAGGAGGTTTGGAGCTACTTTCTCCTTTCTCTTTCCAAGGCCTTTGCATCATGGTGATCAGTTCTTCTTCTTCAATTTCACTGCCCAGCTGGTCAAGTTCATCTTCATCATTAATATCATCTAGCTCATTTATGTCTTCAAACACTAGTTAAAATATGTCATCTTGATGATACAAATATTCATTTTCTTCTACTAAATCCCACCATGCTATTATGTTAGTGGAGTATACAGCTGTGATAGCTTTATTTTTGCAAGAACATTAGGGAGCAATGTGACCAAGATGGTGGAAAATATATAAATGGAACATTTTAGATGTTGGATAGGGAAAACATATTCTTTTGAGGAATTTATGGTGAGGATTAGGGGTACAATGTTGTGGGAAAGAATGGTGTTTATAGGTGAGACATGGTATTGGTGATTGCGGACAAACACCAAACTGGTCACATTACTCCCCAATGTTCTTGAAAAAATAAAGCTATCAAAGCCATATACTTCACTAACATAGCAGTATGGTGGAATTTAGTAGAAGAGAATGAATATTTGTATCAGCAAGATGACCTATTTGAACTAGTGATTGAAGACATAGATGAGCTAGATGACATTAATGATGAAGATGAACTTGGCCATCTGGGTAGTGAACTTGAAGAAGAATAACTAGTCACCATGATGTAAAGGACCTTGAAAGAGCAAGGAGAAAGTAGCTCCAGACCTCCTAGAAAATAGTAGTCAAGAGGATGATCCACAACAAGAGTATGCAATGATAGATATCTAGGTAGAGGAAGATAACCTCATTTTAATTATATTCCTCCTACCATGTAAAGGGTTGAACCAAAGCCATTATAATTTGATAAGACCTTCAAACCATTTGATAATTGGATAAAAAATAATTTTAGCTATTTATTACCAGATGAGTAACTAGCTAGTTCTTTTAGAATAGCTACCTTAGAACCAGTTGATCCTACTTTCCAAGTTGAACTTTACCAAAATTATTTCTTTTTTGATACTAATGGTTATGAAGATTGATTTGAAGAAGATTCTTTTAAGATTGTCAACTTTTTACAAAAGATAGATTAATGCCATGGTATAAAACACTTAGAACTCCAAGCACAAAACTATGGGAAGAACCATTAGAAGAAGAAGGAGATCAATATGAAGCTGAGAAGGTACAAGTTGAAGCACTAGAAGAAAACCCTCTCTATTTTAGACTATTATGTACCTCTATTCCTCAAGAAGATGAAGAAAACCATTTTATCTTACTCAACTTATCAATGGAAGGTTTGCCTAATTCATATCTATAGAAATGAGAAAAAGATATGATGCTCATATAGATATAAGAGCTTTGCATTCTTTTGCAAAGTCTCCTATAATCAGAGATTGGGAATAGCTTCCTCCTAATCAGGTGTATAAATCCATAGATGTCTAAGGGAACTCTTTTATAAGTTCTCAATACAAACACCATGAACCTATAAACATCTAAGGGCATACATTCTTTTGTGATTTTTTCCAATATGATAAAATGCCTATAGATATATTTCTTGGACAATCCTTCAGAGATAAATATTCTCCTTATGGATCCACACCTCAAGGTGTTAGGTTCACTCTTCATGGTAATAGAACTAGAGCTCCTCGACTTACCTATGCCTCTAAACAATTCCATAGTACCATGAATCAACAACCTCTAGATTCTATTTATCAAAAGATACTAGAAATAGGGGAAAGGATTCATGATGAAATATGTTTTGATAATCCTCAACTATGTTGGAAAAAGATAATGCCTAAAATGGAAATTAGGATTAAATAATGGAAACACATCAAAATTATGAAGAAAATTCCCATCTCAACTACAAACTATCCTGATATGGAAAAGGCTATTTAGGAACTAAAAGAAGTAAACCTATTGAGCCTTCTACTTCACCATTTTATTGTTATGCCTTTATGGTGAACAAACATTCAGAGAAAAAAAGAGGCAAGAAAAGAATGGTGATTAATTACAAGCCTTTAAATGTCATCACAAAATCTTATCCCTATCCTATTTCAGACAAATCCTATTTGTTGAAAAAGGTTTCTCAATGTAAATACTTTTCCTAGTTTGATTGTAAATAAGGGTTCTATCAAATTTAGGTAAAACTAGAAGATAGGTATAAAACAAAATTTAATTGTCCTTTCAGACATTTTCAATGGAATGTAATGCCATTTGGTCTTATGAATTTTCCAACCTATTTCCAATCACATATGGATAAAATATTCAAAAGAACATATGATTTTCATGTGTATATATTGATGACATCCTGGTTTTTAGTAAGACTCTTGAAGAACATCTAAGTCATTTGTCTCAATTTTATAAGATTTCAAAGGAAGCATGAATAGTGATTTTTAGCACTAAAATTCAATTATTTAAAAAAAATTGTAATTTGCTAGGACTTGTTTTCAAAAATTGTGAATTACAAGTTTAGCCCCATATTATTGAGAAAGTCCTTTAGTTTCCATAAGTCCTTGATAAAAAGCAACTCCAAGCCTTCTTAGGAATGTTTAATTATGTTAATAATTTTTATACAGACTCTAGAAATGATATAACAATTATTCAAGAATTCCTCAGGAAAAACAAAAAATATGTATGGACTGAAGAACACAAGAAGTCCATCCAAACCTTCAAGGAAAAGGTCTCAAAACTTCTTGTCCTTCAAGTTCCACAATCTAATTAGTTCATATTATATACAAATGCATCAGATACTACATGGGGAGGTATTCTTTATTGTATAGAAGGAAAAATGGAATATTTCTGTGAGTATGCCAGTGGAATATTTGTAGAATATGTGAAAAAATGGATATCCTTTGATAAAGAAATTTATGATATGAAAAAATGTCTTGAAAAAATTTCTCTTAAACTTATGCATCTTCCTCATTTTGTTATTAGAACTGATTATATCAGGTTCCTCACCTTCAAAGAAAATGATCATGGTAGAAAGGATGGAAGAGGTAAATATATACATTGGTAGGCTTATTTTAACCATTTCAATTACACTGTAGAACACATTAAGGCAAAAAAGAATTCTGTTGCAGACTAGTTAAGTAGAAATCTTTCTACTACTCTAATGCATCACCATATCCTAGCTTTAATCTGACAAGGATTTATATTCACAAGTTTTTAGATCTTAATTTATTGATTCAGGAACAAATTCTTAGAGAAGGCCTCCATCCTAGGTATCTATGATTTTCTCACAGTGCCTCTTCAAAATTATAGATGTCAGGAGCAACACATGTAGCAACTGATTGATAGAAAAAAGGAGTAATCACTGTTTATCACTTAAATAGTGAATTACTTATGCAATAATTCTATAATTTGATCAATATACCTAATTGGACTTGGTGAATCAAAATTTAGATAGAACATCATGAATATCTTTATAGATGGATAGCTCACTATGGTCCCTATATCATTCATGAATAGGAGTACCATGACCAAGACATTATAATCCATACCATCATCTGTAGAAATATAGAATGGGAATCTTAATTTTATATTATCCCACAACATGAAGATAATGATGAAGGATGATATTGGAATACATGACATGTGTTCCAAATAAGATGCATATTCCATTCAATTAGCAATAATGATATTTCTACTGGAGTATAATAAATGTTGGACCCATATCCACTAACATCAAGTTCATCATCATGTGGATCCAACAATATCTCTCTTTAATATGTGATGTGTACATAAAGTCAAATATTGTGAGTTGTAAAGTAGATGAATAGTAGACACCACCAAAGCAAAGCTTCTTGGCAGGACCCTACTCTCTACAATAAATAAGTTTTTTGGGTTCATTTTATTCATTTGAAGTTAGATTCTGAGTCTTATAAGTCTATTTCTTAGAGAGTCTATCCATTTAGTCTGTAAGAAGAAAGATGTATGCTCTCCTCTAGTGCTTCATGAGATACTAAGGATCAAAAATATTCTTCTAATAGTTTAATCCTTGTTTAATTTAATATTGAATCTATATCCATTTGGCCAATAGCCTCCACCATTGTTCCTATAGATGAAGGTCTTGATTAAAGTCTATGTATATTTGCTATCAGAGCCAAACAACTATCTCTTTTATTCTCAGTTTGAGTATACTATTGCCTTGACTTAATTGTACCCCAAAATTGAGTAGTCCTATAATTTATATCTCCTTTTGTAAAAAAATTTGTATCTCTACTCATTTAATAGAATCCTAGTGAATCTCTTAGTCCTAGTTACTCAATGGAAGAATTAAAGAAACCAAGCAGTTGTACTCCAGGCTACCAAATTATGAATGAAGCTATAGTTGAAGGATATTTTGAGATACTTCCTATTGAAATTGGAGAAGGAATATTTGAAGTAGATATGCTAGAGATTGAAGTTACTAAATTAGATCTTGTAAGTATAGTTTCTAATTATAAACCTCCTACTATAAAAGCTGATTAGATTTATAAATCTTCCACTTTGAAAGAAAATTCTATTTTTGGCAAGCTCAAGTATAAGTATACTTTTAATACCTTTATTAAGCTAAGAATCAAGACTATAGAATTGAATTTAGAATATAAGCTAGGAAAAATCTATCAAACTCATTTTCTTCCCCTAATTCTTGAATTTGAGATTGATTGTATCCATAGTCATCCATATGTGTAGTTTATACACTTTGGGTTAATTAGAGTAAACATCAAACCTTTGGTCCCAGCAAACATAAAGCCTATTTATGTAGCCTTATGTGACTGAAGATAGTTTGAATTTAAACATGCTTGTCAATTATCTATTGTAGCTCACCTTAGTGAAGTAATTGTTAATTATGAATTGTATCCTAACCTCTCATGATAGAGATCAAAGATGTACATGAGTCAAGTTTGGTTCATTAGCTTGTTGGGGTTTTTTTTCATCTATCTATGGTTTAAAAATGTTTGTTCCTTTCTAATACACCTCTTTTAATATTGATGTATTATATTCTATGACCATTACTAGTAACCCTAAAATCCTTGAATATCTGCCTTATGCTAGAAGGTTGAATGGTATAGTCCAACTCCAAAAGGGGCATATCAATTATATCAAAATTCCTAATTCATTAAAGTTAGTCTGGTTTAAAAATGTATCTCCCAAGATGCATAAGAAAGAAAAAGAGATTAATCAAACAAGTGGTAGTAAGATCCAAATACTTCCAAGATCATTGTCTACAATGTATCCTCCTAATTCTCCTAGACCAAGTATTTACAATCAATCTGAAAGGTCAAATAAGAATTATTGAAGAGGAAATATATTTTTTAAATTAGAAGAAGAATAGGTAAATGATGGTCCAGATCCATCTCTTCCATTAACTATGTCTTCTCTTCCTAGAGAAGGAACTTTAGAGTTCTATAAAGAAGACAATATAACTCTATATAGAGTTGGAAGATGGACACCTCATAAAGGCCATTACCAACAATCATAAGGATAAATTGCCTATTTCTCTACTTTTACCAACCTACATCATCTTATGACAAAGAAGCCTCTTCCGATTTCAAATAGAGAAATTATCTTGCTAGACATAATGCCCATTACCAAGAAAATTTTGATGATCTCTATAGAGATGTCAAGATCATCAGATAATCAATTGATCAAGCTACTATTCTACAAAATTATGTCCATGAAATCAAAAACTCTACTAATCATTTGTATCTAATAAATGAGACTGTCCAACATATTAGAAAGATTAGTGATAGAGTTCTTACAATATCTCAATAGTCATTAAATAATATACATAATATTGGAGATTAGTTGACTACTTTTGAGACTAAGCTAAAAGATATTGAAAATAGTCTTAACTAGTTAGAAGAGATTGAAAAAAAAGAAAGTGAGAAGAGCATTAAAATATGACAAAGCCTCTCAACTTAACACTTCCTTAGATTTTGGCCCTAGTTTTGTCCCAGACACCTCTGTCAAAGAAAGAAAATATAAACCAAATGATTTATTATCATTAACCATGATGATAAGGTCCTATATTCCTATCAATCCATGGTTCCTCAATGTTGATAATATGATAAATCCTTTGAAATAAATTACAACATGGTGAAATAATATGAAAACCCTTGGCACTATTGTAAATCTTGATGGTTGTAGTAATGACATGTTTGCTTCTAAATATTTTTGGGGCATAATACTCAAATGGTGGAATGGACTAGGTCTAACTCTGAAAGAAACAAGAATTCTTTCCCAGTCAAAACCTATGCAGACCTTGTTCCATTTTCTTATCAACAATTTTATCCCTCCTTAAAGAAATAAAGAGTTAGAGAATCACAAATAGTTAGCCAAAATGAAACTTTATGACTTAGCTCAGTTTGAGGATTATGCTATCAAGTATCAAAAGATTACTTATGAAGCCAAGGCTTAGAATGTTGACCTCACCAAAATGAAATTTTTGAATTTTCTTCCATATAATTTAGCTAAACATGTCACAGACTACATTGATATTAACGGTCTCACTCTGACTACCAAGACTCTTATAGATGTGATTGACTTTCCCTGAAAACAAATCATGTAGTTCTTTACTCAATCTCATGCCACTCAAAAACTAAATAAACATCAAGCCTATTCTAAATCAAATAATTTCTTGAAACCTACCCATTTGGCTGCAAACCATTTATCTGCAAGTACCAACTATACTATCTCACCTATAAACACCATTCTTTCCCACAACATCACACCCCTGCTCCTTGCCATAAATTCCACAAAAGAAGATGTTTTCCTCATCTAACATCTAATCATTGTATCCTTGTTTAAGTTAATATTAAGTCCCTAGTCACCCCCTTATTGGCCTTTATTAGTCCTCATCATCCCTAATCACTCCATCATTAACTGTCATCATCCCTCATCATCCATAATCACATCATCGACTATCATCATCCCTAATCATCCCTAATCACTCTCTCATCAATCCTCATCATTTCTCTTCATACCTATTCACTCCCTCATTATCTTTCATCCTCCCTAATAATCCCTAATTAGTACCTCATTGGCCCTCATTTTTCCTTAACACAAACTTAACAATATTCATCCCTAATCACTCCATAATCATACTTAATCATCTATAATCACTCCCTCATTAAATCTCATCATCCATAATCACTCTCTCATTAGCCCTAATCATCCATCATAATCCCTAGTCACACCCTCATCAACCCTCATTATCCCTCATCATCCCTAATCACTCCATCATATCTCATCATCCCTAGTCCATCTATAACCATTCCCTAATCATCCATTTTCATATCTTATCATCGCTAATCACTCCTTCATCAACCCTAATTATTTATCATCAACCTTAGTTACTCCATCATCTCTTATCATCCCTAATCACTCCATAATCCATCATCATATCTCACCTTCTCTTCACTCCCTAAACATCCCTCATAATACTTAATCATTTCTCACCATCCCTTAACTTCCTCATTACTCCTCATCATCCTTCATCATCCATAATCACTCCTTCATTATCTTTAATTTTCCTTCATCATCCTTCATCACTTCCTCATCAAACTTCATCATACCTCTTAATTACTCATTATCCCTCATCATCCCTAATAACTCCATCAATCCTCATCTTTCCTCATCCTCTATAATAGCTCCCTTATTAACCCTCATCATACCCAATCACTCCTTAAACAACCCTCTTCATCTCTAATCACTCCATCATCTATAGTCACTCCTTTCTCATCCCTCATCATCCCTAATCACTCTCTCATCAACCATTATTATTTATAATCACACCCTCATTGACCCTCACCATCCCTAATCACTCCCTTGTCATAAATCATTGAAATAAACTTACTTTTCATAAAACCATATAATAATTAATTTAAATCAACTATGAGTATTAATTATCCTTAATATTGTAGCTAAACAAAATGGTGTAATTTTATTTGGCTATTGAAAGGATTTTATAAGCATATAGTGATTGATGTAAGACATGTGTGGTTTGTTAAGTTCCTAAGTAGTAGAGTGATATATTATTAGTAGAAGACCTAGAAAGTGGGACCATAAACCACAAGTCTTTAAGAGAAAATTGGAGGATAGGAAATAGTGTGTGGTCATCCCATTGGAAAAATAATCATGGGCCCACAGATATAGAATGCATTGACATGGATGATAAAATTAAGCACATATAAAACATCATTGTGTAATGGGTGAAACAGTTGAACCCCCATGATGATGGAGCTCTTAGTTGAGAGGATCTATTTTATATTTTTGCATTAGATATAAGAATGTTATAAGGTGATGGAAGATAATTATAACAATGTGAATATAATAACCACATATTTTAGTGGTTATGAAGGTTACAAGAACACTACTATTAAATTTATTCATGTTAAAAAAAAACATTTTGATACCACATTGGAAAAATAAGATGAAAATGATGTTATGAATTAGTAAAGGGAAGATTTCCACACTTCATCACTATGATGGTTTGATATTTAATTCCATATATGTGAATGACCTATAGGGGTGATTACCAAAGGAGAGGTGACAATTGACTTTCTTGATTTCCCTTGATATTATCTACTCATTTTCTAACTCTACCTGTTGACGCTGGAAAGTGCACCCTGCGGTAGGAAAATGGGTTCCTACCCTCTCCCCGCAACATGGAAACCCCTCTCTCGCCTGTGGGACGCCGAAGCAGGAGAGGAGAGTCTCTAGGTATGGCCTAGTTCCCTCTGATGTATCTTGTTTGTTCCAGGCAGTGCAAAATATAGATATATAGATATATTGGGGGGGATGAAAAGGGAGAGACAAAAAGCATGAAAACAAACAGCTTACTCTTAAGAGGCGATACACCAAAAATGAAAGTGACCTTTCCACATCCACACTTAGGACCAAATAAAACATACATACACTCAGATTTGGCAGAAAGGACCAGGTCTCTGAGATGACAGGGAGGTTCTTATGGAAAGCACAGGAAACAAGGACTCACCAAGGTGCTGAGAAATACACACTGTAAGTGACCTCACCTGTTCTATACTTCCAAAATAGAACTCTACTCCTGGCAGCAATAGACAGTGGCACTTTATAGGTCACAAGTTTGCTAGTGTTGAACCTGTGAGAGCATCAAGAGATAATGACTGGACACAGATTAACATTCAAGGCATACTTTGCACAATCCATCCAAATAGAGGTAAAAAACTATCTTTTATTGATTTAGGTGGAGAATTTGGAGAGTAGTGCTCTTTAAAAAATTGGGGAAGATTCTGATGAATGACCAAGTCTGTGTATTTATATGGGAAGAGCCAAGAGGAGTCTCATTAGAAAGAGTGAAAAACACTATAGCTGATGTCATAAGTTTACCAAGACCATGCTTGTTGCCTCGTTTTGCATGCTAGTCTTCTCCTCTGGCAGTTGGGCAGGCTTTTCTCTGTGCTCTGTAGGTGTTTTTTGCCGCCTGATGTTGTGGGCAGAAAATTTGCCGCCCACTGTCATGGACTTCATGTGGGACTTCTACCGACGTTGGCCGATAAGCTATCGACTGCGATAATTTTGTTGATGTCAGCCGATGTAAGCTGCCGACCACGGTAGTTTTGCTGATGTCATCTGATGTAAGCTTCTTTTTCTTTGCCAGCTGCTTCACATGGTGATTTTGCTACCCTATGCATGTGTGTAGGTGGTCTCTTTTTACCCACCAGTGTTGTGGGCGGCGATTTTTCTACCCTCTGCATTTTGTCTGCCCTCTTTCACCTTAGTGTCAAATGCCCCAGTTTTTTCCTCCTCTGTTGTGGGAATTTGAAGACTCTGCCTTTTGCTACCATGAACGTCAAAGAATGACGCTGATGAACCAATGCTCTGAAATGAAGCTGTTGAACCCCAAAGATGGACCTTGCAACCCAAAATGACTGGCCATGTAAAGCAGGTGTAGAAGGTGACCAAGATTTTTCCTGAGGGGCAAAATTGGGTCAACAAATTGGTGACTCATAAGGTAAGTGTCCCTGTTATGCTTAGAACCCAGTTGCCTTACATTCCATTGGGTGTGAAGTCAGATGGTGACTTTGAAGAGAGTTCTCCACAGCTTTTGAGATCCCAGAATCAAATACACAGAATTTACCCCCAAACAAAGGGAAACACACAAAGCTAAAAACAACTAACTGTACAAACTACACTTAGAGAAAACAAGAAAGAAAACAAGGGAGACTATGTACAGCTAAACCAAAAAATTAGTGGTAATGCTTTAGATGTATCCCGTTGACTGGGATATGCAATTCTTCACCGTCCAGCTTAGAGAGCTAAAATGCGTTATGCTGCTTGCACTGATTAATCACGTAAGGACCGCTCTAGAGGGCATCAAATTTTGCATGTTTTTTAGGCTTAGCTCTATCTTCATCCCATTTTAGGATAATGTCTCCTTCGGCAAAATTTTTTGAAAGAAGACTTCTTGTCAAAATGTCTTTTCACCTGATGTTGGCAACTGATCATAGAGACCATGGCCTGATTCCTTACCTCCTGGAGCTCCATTAGTTCACACAATCTGACCTCCATGCTACTTCCTTCTTCTAGCTATAGCTGATGAGAGTGGTCTAATGCTGGCAACTCGAGTGAGATAAGAAGCCTTGTTTCCCTTCTATACACAAGCGTGTATGGAGAATTTCCGATTGATCTTTTCAGAGTGATTCGATCGGCCCATATAGCTGTTTTCAACTTGGCATGCCAATTTTTTTGATTTTCTTCCATGGTCCTCTTTATAATCCTAATCAAATTTTTGTTAGTGGACTCAGCTAGTCCATTTCCCTGTGGGTAGTAATTTGATGAAGTGCTGAGGTATATACCATACCTTAGTGCCCATTCACTAGTTTTGGTTCCCAGAAAAGCCAAGGTGTTGTCTAAAATTATAGTCACTGGGACCCCAAAACGTGTCACTAAGTCCTCATAGAAATCCAGGACTGAGCTTTCATTCGCTTCCTTCAAAGCAATGGCTTCCACCCACCTGGTGAAATAATTCATAGTAGTTAGGACCCACTTGTGTCAGGCGCTGGAGGGAGGATTGATCATCCTTATGAAATCCAGGCCCCACTGCATGAATGGTTGTTCAACTTGAACAGGCTGTAGGGGCATGGCAGCCAATCACTGCTTTCTATCAAAAAGTGCACACTTCTGGCACTTCTTTACCTAGGTATAAGTATCCTTGAAAAGAGTGGGCCAAAAATAGCCAGCTCTCATTATTTTTATTGCTGTGGTCTTAGGGGTGAAATGGCCGCCTACTGGCCCATCGTAAAACTCAGCCAATACCTTGTCAGCCTGACTAGAGTTAATGCATCTCAAGAGAACCCCAGAGAGATCCTTCCTAAATAATACTCCATCAATCAAAACATAGGGAAGGGACTAAAGTTTAAAATACCTTCTTCCAGCCCTATCGAGACCCTGTGGACATTCGCCCGTAAGAAGGAAGCACCTCATGTCCATCGTCCAATCTCTTATGACAGCTGGTTCTTCTGCAGTGCTTACGTCATGGATCAGTAAGCTGTCTTCACCCTTTTGCCTCAAATCTACTGCTAGTTGTTCACACAGGCCCCTTCCTCTCACCAACCTAGCAATTTTGATGTCTATGTCATACTCCATTACCTTGGTGATCCATCCTGCTCTTTTCTCATTTAAGTCTTGATTGGTCAAGAAATCTTTGACACCAGGATGTGGAACCATGAGATGGATCCTACTATTTGACAACATATATCTAAATTTCTTCAGGCTGCGCACCATCGCCAGGACTTGCTTCTCTACATAGGTGTACCTGATTTTGAAGTCCTCTAACCCTTGGCTGAAGAAGGTGAGTGGTTGCTCAAGGTCATCACTGCTTGCTTGGGTAAGCATAACAGATATTACTTCTCCATTACTGAAGGTATAGAGATTGAGGTCTCTATCAAAGTTAGGGCTGATTAGAGCGGGAGCCTGGGTCAAAGCCTATTTGATAGCTTCAAAGCTATCTTTCCTTGGCATTGTCCATTTGAATTCTTCACCCTTCTTCAGCATAGAGGTTAGGGGTTTAACTATTTTAGCAAAGTTTGAAATGAACCTCCGAATGAAATTTATCCAGCCAAAGAAACTTTGTAGGCCTTTCTTGTGCTTTGGTAGGGACATCTCCAGAATGGAGCGAACTCTCTCTGGGTCAATAGACAAACCTTCCGTAGACACAATGTGGCCAAGAAGTTTCCCCTCATGAACTAAAAATACACATTTCTTTGGATTTAGGGAGATGCCAAATTCCCTGCACCTCTCAAAAATCTGCCTGAGGTGCTTCATATGTTGTCCCACCTCCTTGGAGAAAACTGTTATATCATCGAGGTACACCAGCACGTTCTTATTTATCAAACCATTGAAAGCCATGTCCATGGCTCGCTGGAAAGTAGCACCAGCATTGGATAGCCCAAAAGGCATCTTCTGGTAGGCAAACATTCCCCATTTAGTGGTGAAGCCTATTTTGTATTGGTCACAGTCTCGAACCAGAATCTGATTATATCCTGAATAACCATCCAGGAGGGAGAAGCGTTCAGAACCAGTTACCTTTTGGAGGATCTGCTCCATGTTCAGGAGGGGATAATGATCCTTTAAAGAGACTTTATTAAGGTCTCTAAAGTTAATGCACAGCCTGATCTCCCCATTTTTATTTCTAACTGGAACCAAATTAGCCAACCATGAGGAATGTTTGATTGAAAATATAATGCCAGACTCAATCAACTTGACCAATTCTTTCTACATAAAGAGCTCGATCATCAGATTAACAAGCCTCTATTTTTATGTGACTAGTTTTGCACCTTCCTCTAATTTAATGGTGTGCTGGGCGAGTCTTGGATCGAAGCCTTTCAAGTCGCTATAGTTCCAGGTGAAGACGTCAGTGAACTCCTAACACAGCAGAATGAAAGCTTGCTTTTCTTGAAACGTGCAGACCTTACCAAGCACTAGCAACTTGTCCTTGAAGATTTCAACTTTTTCATAATTCTCCTCTTTGGTAGTGATGCATGCTTTGTCATCTCTTAGTTGGTCCTCTCCATTGAAAATACTTTCAAGTGTGACCAGACCCTTAGGGAGTTTATTGTTTTTTAATTGAACAATCTGATTTCCGTATTGCTGCTACAATTTTGCTTGATTGTGGACCACAAACTTAGCTTCTTCCTGTAGGAAAAGAACTATTTGCTGGTCACTTTCGAAGACCTGCCAATTTGTAACATTGTCTGGAATTGAAGGCCAAACCACCACTTTTAAATGGCCCGAACTGCAACCCCTGCTTATTTCTTTTGAAACATCAAATTAGGTGCCAATAGCTGCCAGCCTGTCAGCCTGCTTATTCTATTCTCTGGGGATCGAGGTAATGTTAAGAGCAAGGAAATCCTCCATCAAGTCCCTAGACTCTATGCTTGTAAGACTTCAGTAAGGATTTCTTGGTTAGGTTTAGGCCTCTTATTTGGTTCACAATTAATTCACTATCCCCCAGGATTTGCAACTTCCTGATCCCTCTCTTTCTTGCCCACTCAAGTCCATGAATCAAAGACTCATATTCTACAACATTACATGTGCAAGAGAACTGGAAATGAAAAGCTAAAAAGTACCTTTCTTTAAAATGGAAACTAACATTGCCCCACCACCAACACCCAGTTTACTTTTGGAACCGTCGAAGTACAGTTGCCATAGGCCAAGGTCTTATTTGTTCTCCTTCATTATATTGGGCATGACGGTGCTTTCTTCATGCAATCAATAGATGCCAAGGTCTGCCTCCTCAATAAACTTATAAGGATTGTGCTCAAGGTTATCGCTTCCCCACTCATCTAAGAGTAGATCTACGACTCCTTCAAGAGTAGAAGATGAAGATTTGTTTGTCTGAGAGTCTTCTGGATCGATGATAGTGTAGCTGACATTCGCTACCTTGGGTGAATAGGGCTCTAGGTGGTCCTTGTAGAGTGGCTCAGACTCAATTTTCACTTTGGTCTCGTACTTGGTTTTGAAAACCAGGTATGACCAATTTTCTGCTAGATAGCCACCTATCTTGGATGTAAAGTCCCTGGACAAACAGAGTGTGAAATATGGAGGAACGTCTGCTACCACTATATCATGGGGGATTAAGAATGTTAGGCAGGCATGCAGTGTTAGACTCAATCCTTTTAGGATCCTGACTATCTTTGTAGGCATCCCATCTAGTTACAAGACTCCCTTGTTCATGGCTTCGTACTTTAACCCCATCTTATCAGCAATGCACTTGGGCATTACTGAAGTGCTGGCCCCGCTATCAATTATGCAATTATATACTAAGAAATCCCCCATGATCAGAGATACATAAAAAGGGGGAGCCCTTTCTTCTTTCTTTACCTGATCTGAAGCAAAAGGCTGCCCATTTGTTATTAGGATGTTATTAGTGCCTGTCGGGGTGGCCTGTCAATCTAGCTTATGCAATTCTTTCTTCAGTGCGTCCCTTTGTCCTAGGAGAGATAACGAATCCCATAGAGAAATGCTCACATGCAATTTCTTCATTTGATCAACTATATTAACTTGGGGACTGACTCTTTTCATGGTTTCCTTTGGGCTAATCCTAATTGCAGCTGTAGACTAAGGAGCTGGAGGTGCAAACGATTGTCTAGAAATTGGGGCCCTTTGAAATGGGTATGATGGAGGATTAGTTGCTACCTGAGGGGAAGCCTGCACTTCTCCAACTGCTCTTCTTTTAAATCTCATGTTGGCTGCAATGCAATCAGCCTGATTGTCTGCAGCACCTCCATGATTGATTGCACAGAGCTCACCTTCTTCGTGATTTATCAGGGTAGAATCTGGCTGAGTTTGATTGTTACTTATGCTAAGCTGAGCTGGAAACTCAAAAAACTAGGAAAAATCAGTAGCCTGATTTTCTAAATTTTGGAAAAAATTCACCATATCATTCTTGTGGACAGCTTGCTCTTGACCTTGTCCCATGGTTGAACAACCTAGCTGCTCCTGCACTAGATTGTTCTGAGTAGGAACCATGGCTTTAGATGACGAAGAGGGTCCTGGGTTAGAATTTTGATAAGGCCTGGTTGTAGTGAGTTGCCCCTGACCTTGGTTATAATTTTGAAAGGGGGGTCTAGGGGCATGGCCATAATTTTGATAACCCTGGTTTGGCTTGTTGCTTTGAGCTTGCTGCCTTTTAAGGGAAACAAGTTCATTTGACATGCTCTACAATAGGCACTTAACTTCATTTAATTCATTGGATGGAATAGCAGCTGGCTTCTCAATGACAAGTAGGGGAGCAATTGTGGGAGTGACAGCCTGAATTGGGGGCAACGGTTCTGGGAAAAGTGGCATATGAGGCCTAGGGGCAATTTTCCTAGCTTGAATCAAGCAATTTTCGGCTGTAATGGCAATGTCATATGCAGCTGGTAGTATATGTCCTCCCATAGATTGGATCATCATAGAAATGTCACTATTTAATGCTTTTAAATAGTACAAGAAAGCGTAGCTGGGGGTTGGCATTACCAAGATGGGAATTCTATCCCAAGTCTTTTGAAATTGTGTATTGAAGTCCTGCATGTACTCGTGTGGAGCTCTTTTTATAGTCGTTAGCTGCTCAGCAAGAGAGAGGCCATCACTTTTCTCCCTAAAACGACCAGTTAAATGAGTACCCAATTCGTTCCAGGAATGTATGGAATTCACAGGCAAAGTGCCGTACCAATCAAGAGCTTTCCCTTTCAGAGACAAGGCTAACAATCTGATGGCAATGTTTCCTTCTGTTATGTTGTGAATATTGCAAAGGTTGGCAATATTCTTGATATGCTCAACAACTGTAATAGGTCCCACTCCATCAAAAGTGGGCACATTTTTTAAAGCTATTCCTGGAATTGGGTCATAGCGTGGGAGGTTTAAGGGGCTCTCACCACAAAAAGCTACAAAAGGCAATGCCATGGCTAGAATAGGTTGTATTTGTGGCTGAATTGGGTTGGTGTTCTTAGCAACAAGTCTAGGAGGGTTTACTAATGGATAAGGGTGAGTTCTTTCAAACCTGAGCCTTTTAGCAAAGTTTAAAGGTAGCTCAATGAAAACAAAAGGGACCCCTCTTGAAGCTGACCTTGTGGTAACCTTTGGCATAGAAGTTTAAGTGACTGGTCTTAAAATAAAGAACTGAGCTCTTACCAGTGGAGTCGCCAGAAGCTAAAAAATCTTTGAAATGACTGTAGCAAGACCAGCATCAATCTTGAAATACTACTGCATTGAAAAATACTATCCCATTGGGCGTGCCAAAATTGTTGAAGCTGGAAAGTGCACCCTGTGGTAGGAAAATGGGTTCCTGCCCTCTCCCCGCAACATGGAAACCCCTCTCTCACATGTGGGATGGTGAAGTAGGAGAGGAGAGTCTCTAGGTATGGGCTAGTTCCTTTTGATGTATCTTGTTTGTTCCAAGTAGTGCAAAATATAGATATATAGATATACTGGGGGGGATGAAAAGGGAGAGAGAAAAAGCATGAAAACAAATAGCCTACTCTAAAGAGGTGATACACCAAAAATGAAAGTGACCTTTCCACATCCACACTCAGGACCAAACAAAAGATACATACACTCAGATTTGGCAGAAAGGACCAGGTCTCTGGGATGACATGGAGGTTCTTATGGAAAGCACAGGAAATAGGGACTCACCAAGGTGCTGAGAAATACACACTGTAAGTGACCTCACCTGTTCTATACTTCCAAAATAGAACTCTACTCCTAGCAGTAGCAGACAATGGCACTTTGTAGGTCACAGGTTTGTTGGTGTTGAACCTGTGAGAGCATCAAGAGATAATGACTAGACACAGATTAACATTCAAGGCATACTCTGTACAATCCATCCAAATAGAGGTAAAAAACTGTCTTTTATTGATTCAAGTGGAGAATTTGGAGAGTAGTGCTCTTTACAAAATTGGGGAAGATTTTGATAAATGACCAAGTCTATGTATTTATATGGGAAGAGCCAAGAGGAGTCTCATTGGGAAGAGTGAAAAAACACTATAGCTGATGTCATAAGGCTGCCAAGACCATGCTTGTTGCCTCATTTTGTGTGTTGGTCTTCTCCTTCAATGGCTAGGTGGGTTTTTTCCTATGCTCTGCAGGTGTTTTTTTCCACCTGATGTTGTGGGTGGTGAATTTGCTGCCCGCTGTCATGGACTTCATGCGGGACTTTTGCTGACGTCGACTGATAAGCTGCCGACCATGGTAGTTTTGCTGACGTCGGTTGATGTAAGCTATCGATCATGGCAGTTTTGTCGATGTCGGCTAATGTAAGCTTCTTTTTCTCTGTCGGTTGCTTCACACAACAATTTTGCCACCCTCTGCATGTGTGTAGGTGGTCTCTTTTTACCCACCAGTGTTATGGGTGGCAATTTTGCCGCCCTCTGCATTTTGTCTGCCCTCTTTCGCCTTAGTGTCAAATGCCCTAATTTTTTCCTCCTTTGTTGTGGGCATTTGAAGGCTCTACCTTTTGCTACTATGAACATCAACAAATGAGGCTGATGAACCAATGCTCTGAAACGGAGCTGTCGAACCTTGAAGATAGACCTTGCAACCCGAAATGACTAGCCATGTAAAGCAGGTGTAGAAGGTGACCAAGATTTTGCTTGAGGGGCAAAATTGGGTCAACACTACCATCAAATGGGATATTTTATATGATATTGGGATGCCCTTGGTTATATAAGCTCTATATTATACCTTCAATGATACATAGATGCCTAAATTACATTCAATTCACTCAAGTGGTTACAATTTCAATAATCAAATATGATTACCCTCTATAATATATGGTACCTCCTCCTCCCCATTCACCACTATAATTCATTAATACACCTATTCAAGAATAAATCATATATATAATTGTTTCACCTAAGCAAAATATTTTTATTTCATCAATTCATAAAATGTGAAAAAGGCTCACAAGTAATCAATGAAAAAGTAAGCATATTAGAATAAGGTGTCAAGTTCAAAATCACATAAAAATATTGTAATTGGTGATAAGTATAGACTAAAATATTTACTTTCTCTCTAACCAAATCCATGATATCACTATACCAAGAGGTAAGTTGACCCAACATATATTTCTAAATGAAGGTAAATATCATGTCCTTCCTCAACACAAAACACCTACCACATCTCCTTTTAATGGTGTTTACATACCTAATGATTATGATTATGAATCATTTTGAGATCAAATAGTCACTAAGAAATTTTATATAATATTTGAAAAATTAAAATCAATATTTCAATCAAGGATGACATCATTGGAAAAATAGATCACATATAAAAAACCATTCTTCTATATTCAACCATTTATCTCTCTTTTCACAGTTGGCACTGATAAAATTGCATTTTATGATAAGGACATGAGCACCCAAAGTAGGTCAAGAATGTATTCCACTACTGACCTTAGCTGGTAGATCCTAACCTATGCTATCTTTCACACATAAATAAAAATGTGATCACATAGAGTCTTAATATTTCTAATATTTATAAATTTCATTCATAGTATGAAAAATAATATTTATTCATGCATATGAGTTAATTTATATATTTTTCAAGTTTAATGTTATTGTTTTTCTATATTATGATTTATTTTACTAGAATTTAGACCAATTAAAACATTTTTTACATATATATTTTATACCTATGTATTTTAGTTTATTGTTGGGTTCATTTTGTACATTAGTTTTCGAGTTTGAGATTTTTATTTTTGGTATCATAGATTATTAAACATGAATTTTGTTTCATGTAGCATGAAATTATTATCTTAAATATCATGATTTAATACATTGAGTACCATAATTTAATATGATGGTATGTATATCATACAATACAATTTTATAGAGTTAATGAATAATATAATGTGTTATCTAATTTATTTTCATTTATTTTAGTAATTATGAGGTTGAATTTATTCTTTGGGTGACATTTGGTTTTAAATTCATATGTTTTGAGTTAGATCATACTTCATTTTCAAATTTTATAAGGGTTGAGTCATGACCATTAAATCTCCTTCAATCCAAAGATGCTTAATTTTACATTTCACTACAAGCTCGAGGTCTAGTATTAAGTCTTGAGCTTCAGCTTCATTGTTTGTTCCATCTAATAGTGATTTTGAATCTGATGTAATAAAATATCCTACACAATCATATATTATGTATTCATCCATTGATTCCCTTGAATTACCGTGAGCATCTCCATCATAATTAAACTTGGAGAAATTGAGAAGGGGAGCACCTAATTCGCATGATCTTTTCTTTTCCTAAAAGAGGGGTCTACTCTTAACCCATTAATACAGATCCTTGAGTTAATTATTATTATCTATTTACTTATTTATATATTTATTTAGTAATAAATTATTATTATGGTAATATAATTAAAATAATATTGACTACTATTTAATTATCTAATATATTAATCATAAATATTTATATATTTATCAACTCAGGATACCCAATAAAATATTCATTTTTCATTTAAAATTCAAGCATTAAATATAAGTGTATGTTACTCAAAAACCAATGGGATAGTGTAATATAAAGCCTTTGTGAATATAATATGAGTCCATATTTAGGCATTGATGGAATCAAAATTATGTAATCTATGGGAAAATAAATTAGCTTTATCTTATGCTTCCCAGCTCCATTGTCAAATCCCTTACAAGATGATTAAATTAAACCAAACTAGTTCATAAGCTCTTGGGTGTTGGAATTAAATATAATATTTATTTCATATAATACTACAACTCTTCAAACTATGGTAGAATATCATACATTTAATGTATTCAGCCACACATAGATTACACTACACATATTTTTGTATTTTACATTATTCTAGATAGTTTTAGCTTGTTGTAGAAGCAATAAAATTGTTTAGAATACTAAATAGTGATTTAAAGTTATAAAATAGAACACTCTAGAACTAGATAGTAATTTAGATGTTAAAATATACTTTTTTTGATTGGGATGTAAAGTAAACATACAAAACTATGTAGCAAAATAGGGAAACTAGAAATAAAAGGAAGAGAAAAAAATTATATGTAATAGCATTGAGTATTAAAATTATGTTTTATTTGTATGTGTGAAATATTTATATATTTTGGATCCATTTTTCATTGAAACACATTTTTTTTGATTTGATATAGGAATATTGTGACTAAAAATGCTTAACATATTTTACTTTTCAAAAAATTGGTATTAGAGGTTGGTTTAGGCATTTTAGGTTATTTTGGTAATGGATATCAATAACATCAACAAGTGGCTACAAATATTACTATTTGATGATTAAAAATATGTTGTTTTGATTAATAAAATGAAAACCAGTTTTTTGCTCCCAAGAATTATGGGAGTTTGTTGAAAATAGTTTTTTTTGAACTTAGTGATCACAATGCATAAATGCACTCACATAAGTTGAGAGCAACTTGTTAAAGGAGAATAAAAATAATGATGCCAAGGATTTTTTATTCATAAAAAAGGTAATGGAAGAATTTATTTTTCCATAAATAAAAGTAGGTAAAATATCCAAACAAGAATGGGAGATTTTATGAAATGCATATAAAGGTTGGGGGAAGGTAAAACTAGTTAAGTTATAGTGACTATGAAGGAATCTAAGTCTCTAAATGATACATTACATGATCAAATAATAATAGAGAATGTATTAAGAGTTCATCACATGCCAAATTTTATCATATTGTGGTAGAAATAGACTAATATAAGGACTCAACAAAAATGATTGTTGATGAACTTATAATTTATTTGTAGAACCATGAACAAAAATTGAATATAACAATTAGATCTCTTGAGAAAGATTTTAAATCTCAAGTTACAATTAGAGGTATAAGGAGAGGATCCAATAATAGAGGTGGAAAAAACTTTGGAAGAGGATAGAAGTCATGGAAGAAGGCATAGCTATTCAAAATCACATGCAAGAGGAACACATCAGTGCTTCACATTGAAGCTTTTTACAAAGGTACAATAAATCTAATGTTCAATGATATTATTATAAATAATTGAGATAGTTCACAAATGAATGTATGAAAAGGTAGTATGATATGGGTAAAATAAATTCAAACTTTGATATAGAGACGAAAATCTAAAATAATGTTATGAGCCACAAATTGTTTTTGGTTGCCTCTAAATTTTCCATGTATTCTTCTTGTGCTAAATAAATCTTTCACTAATTGCTTCTTTGACTTCTAATTAAAAACTATTGTTCTTAAATTCTAGAACATCTTAATTAGATTTTTCATTTTCAAAATCACTAACATAGTTAAAATTTGAACATCTAACTAATTTTAAGTCTTTTGCATCGAATTATTTGCCCCCAAAATTATGTGGTCCATTTAGATATGAATCAATCTTTTTATTACTATACAATGACTTTCTCTAGATTTTTATATTAATCAAGAAATAATAAAAATGAAAAAAATATTTGGTCAAGTTGTGGCTACATATATCAAAATTTCAATGAGATTTTTGTATTTAATAGCATGCACTAAAATTATTGTGTCTTTTGATATCAATTTTAGATTTTATTTTATGGATGTACTAAGAGGCTTAAAATCTATCATTCTAAATTTGCTCAGATTTTTAATATTTTTATTGAGTGATGAAGATATTATTTTATTTTTGAATCATTTCAATACCTAAATAACAATGAATATACCCTTATCTATAATTTCATTTTTTTAATTTGATAGGGTAAAAAAAATAGGTTTTATAGGGATCCTAGAACCATGAAAGTGAAATACAAATTGTAGAAATAGGCCAAGCAAAGTCCATATAAACAAAACATAAAAAAAAACACTATACTAAACTAAAAGTAATGAAAATACAAACCAAAAACAAAGATTAGGAGAGAGATCCCTCTAATGGGTCTTCAACATCCTCAGAATTCTTTACTAGGATGTCCTACTTAACCTTTGAAATCTTAAGCCATGTGCAATTCCCTTGTCCTTCATCTAATTCTCTAGGAAAGATAATATGAGGTCTCTTCTATCATTTGATCTATAAGAGAGTCTACATTATGGGGACCACCTTGTGGAAAACTAGTGGGGGATCACAAGATCTTGGGCAATTATATGGCAGGGGTTAGGGCTAGTTAAGAAGACTAAATCAAAGACTACACCATGGAATCGACATGTATATGTAGAGAATTATAATCATTTATAAGCTTGGAAAGGGCCATCCTTACTTATGTCACCTTGTATTGGAACATTTCCATCTTCCCTTTATTACTCTTCATCTCCTTTGATAGAATGACTTTACCCTTCTAGGTGGTCTCCTCAGAATTACTGACATTGAGGGTGATTGGATTAGGTTTAGGTATTAAAAAATTAAGGGGGAAGTTATAAGTATGATATTTGGAAAGAATTACCTAGGTGAGTTCTCTTAGAAGTTTGGTAGGATCTTGAAGTGGGCTCTTCCTCTAGGGAGTCCTCCCTAGTGGAGGATCCCGTAGGGGGACCTCCTAATCATATAAGGTTTAGTCATGTTTAAAGAGGAGAAATATCAACCATTGGTGGAGGATACGGTTAGTCTAGTTTATTTTATGTATAAAAATGGCATTTTCAAGAGATTTAAGAAAAAAAGGATGACTTATTTTATAACCAATAAAGTGATTCAACAAGAGGAAGTTGTGGGAAAATATCAGTGTTTATTACCTTTAAGGATCATATAGTGCATAGCTTGGAGACACATTTTAGGATAATGAAGAGGAAGATCTACCCATGGGAAGCCTTTCTTTTTAGTCTTCATAAAGTCATTCATTTGGAAGAATTGTTGTAGTAAATCCTATTTCATTATTTGGTCTTTTAATTTCTTAGTCCCCTCACAAGACAAACCAGTTGCTTTCCTAATTAACTCCTCTATCATAGTTATTTTTATGCCACAAATGGTCACTGCATTTATTTCAAGCCTCTACAAAGTCATGGTCCACTTCTATATTATGTTTTATGATCGTTTATATTAAATCAGTGAGTCCCCTATATTTGAGTTTCTTCTAGGCATTTTTTTGCCCATGTACTTCCATGTAATAAATGGTTTCAAGCCTTTCCCTATCACCTCCCATCAAAGTGGTTTTCATAGAGCTGAGGTGCAAAGTTATAGATGGAGTGATTTTAAACAATGCAAATGGATTTTGGGAAGCCCATGGATATCACCCTATAATAATTTTGCCTCCTCTCATAGACATAATTGTGGATCAGCATAATTAAAATCCACCCCTTGGATGAAATATTATACACATGTGGTGACATGATATTTCTATCATGTAGTGTTACTTTCAACCTATAAGGCTTTGAGGATTTTATTAAGAACATTGCTTACACCATGATAGTTTGTTAGAATGTAGAGTTCAACTTCAATGCTAGAAAGAAGGTTTGCTACCGTGTTGCCTTCCTAGTAGGTATAGATAATTTTAAAATGAGTAATTCCCCTCAAGAGTTACTTGTCATCATTGATGATGTCTTTAATAGTATGAGAGGTGATTATTTTCCCTTCCAGAGAATTTAAGATATTTAACATAGCAACCTCCATGATGATTCTATTATGATTAATTTTGGATGCTAACTATATACCCCAGAGGGCCACCTTGACCTCTAAAAGATGATTTTTGTGGATTCTAATAAGACCCACATAAGAATCCAACATCTATCCTTTTTAATTATTTATAACTCTTCCCCGACCTATGGGTACAAGGTTGGATTTAGAGGCACCATCATTTCAATTTCACCTAGCCTTCTGATGGAACCTTCCATTTTGTATGCTTGTGTATTATAGATTTTGAGGGGGAGTTCAAAAGTTGAGTAATGTCCTAATTTTTAAGGATATATAAATCTATAAGAGAGGAAGGTTCTTTGTCTTTGGGGGAAAGTTTTCCAATTTTTTGAAATGGCCTGGAAAAGATGGAGGAAGGCACCTTTCAACTGGTGTCTTTTGTTTAAGAAGACCCCATCATTATGGGCATTCCATACACACCAAAACTAATGGGAAAATGCAAGACACCATAGGAAGTATAGGGAAGGGATCTTCCAGGGAGATTTACATTACACTATGAGGTCAAGGACATTATTTGGTTTGACCCATGTCAAGTTTAATATACTAAGTAGCTAATGAAATAGTGTCAAGCTAAAAAGACACTCAAGGAAAAAATGAAGAACTAAGTCTTCTTCATTTTGACATATTGGGCATCTATTGGGGACAATCAATCCTCTTTTGGCCAAGTTATCTACCATAAGAATTTTATCTTGCACCACTAGCCAAAAAAATAAATTAACATTGGGATTCAAACGTTTCACCCACAAAAAATTCCATAGATTCCATTCACATTTTAAATGAAGATCGGTGGCATGTCCTGAAGCCACTGAGTAGGAACCATTATCTTTAGAATCCCAAATAAAATTTTCTTCCTTCTAAATGGAAAGGATATGAACCTAAGTTATTAATAAGTCGAGGGTTTGAATAGCCTGAGATTATTCTAGTGAGAATCCTTCACTAGAGAGAATTTTATAGCACTTTACACCTTCCTTCATTTACCAGTAATCTTTAATTTTGGGTCCCGATATTTTCTTGAGTTCTCTATACCACCCATCCCAGATTACCTGTGTGGATAGGGGGTCAAAGATAGCAAGCATCTTCCTAGAAGTCAATTTTATCACCATTACCAATTTTTCATAAAATACCTTTCTTTAGGAGATCCTTATAGTTGGTTATAGCTTTCCAAAAGACATATACATCTATAGGGACTTCTTCCCATAGGAATTAATCCACTTCCACTACTTCCAAGTATTTAACTTTGATAATTTTTACCCACTCACCATTTTCCTTCAAAAAATTTCCAACCCATTTTTGCCAGTAGAGCTCTATTCATAGATTTAATGCTTCTCAGGTTGAGACCTCCATTTTCTTTTGAGAGGAAAACATTTTCCCATGTAATGAGGTTATATCTAGATCTTTATTTACTTCCCCTTTATAAGGCTTTTTTTAATTTGTTTGATTTTAGTGGTTACTTTGGAAGGCATTCTAAAAATAGGCATCCAGTAAATAGGAATGCTATGTATCAAGGCTTTAAGAAATTGGTATTTACCTACCTAAGTAAGAAGGTAACCCTTCCATCCCACCATTTTTATTTGAATATGATCAATGAGAGGGTTCAAAATCTTAGAATCCTTTCTTCCTTCAAAGAGTAGGATGCCTAAATGCCTTACTGGTAGATTTACCACTTGATAGTGTAATATTCTAACAATTCTTTTCTACTTGAAGGGAGGAGAGTTAATGATAAAGAGAGGTCTTTTGAAAATTAACACATAGCTAAAAAACTTTAAATAGTTATTTAAGATGCATTTTAATTGCTTTGCTTCCTCAATAGAGGTTTATCCTAAAATGATGGTGTCATCAATGAACTATTTATGGGTGATAGGATCTATGTTAAGAGCCATTGAGATACCTTTAATTAATCCCTGAGTGTGGGATTTTTTTAATCTTTTGCCTAGTGTTTTTGCTAAAATGATAAATACAGAAGGAGAAAGGGGGTCACCATGTCTTAGTCCTCTTGAAGAAGGAAAGAAAACTTTTGGAACACCATTTATAATAATGAAAAATTTAGGAGTGGTGATAAAGTTCTAGATAATATTCCTGGTATCTTGGTTCAAACCCAACCTTTCCATAATCTACATAAGGAAATGCCAAGAGACCTAATAATACACATTCTACATATCCAAATTGAGTAACGTGCCCTACTTTAAGGATATATAAATAGGGTAAATGGCCTCATGAATTAAAACAATACCATCCATGACATTTCTACTAGCCATAAAATCCCCTTATTACTCCCTAATGACTTTTTGAAGGAGAGATTACATGCATTTTACCAAGATAGAGGAGCTGATTTTGTACATGGTATTGCAAAGAGTAATAGGTTGAGAGCCATTAATTTAGTAGAACCCTACTTTTTTAGAATTATAACTAGGAAAGTGTTTTTGATTTCTTTGAAGATGGATTTTGATTGGAAAAATTCTCTAGTAGATTTTTCAACCTCCAAATGTAAAATGTCCTAAAATTTTTGGAATAAAAGTGGATGAAACCTATTAGATCCTAGTGCCTTAGATCCCTCCATTAAAAAGACCACACTTTTTATTTCATCATTCGAAGGAGACTTGGTGAGGGAAACATTGTTGTTATCTGTGAAGACTTTATCAAAATTATTGAGAGTGGAAGATACCAAAAGGTCATCTAGTACTCATTATTTTGAGAGAATATTCATAAAAACATTAATCGTATGGTGGAAGATATCATATTCATCTCTAATGATAGTCCCATTTTACATTTACAATTAGGATATTTTATTGGTGGTCATATGCTTTGATGAAAAATGATGGAATAACTTTGTATTCTTATCACCATCTTTCAACCATAATCATCTAGAGTTTTGTTTCCAAAAATCCTCCTCTTTTGCTTCCAGGTTATGAAATTAACACATAAGTTATTTTTCCTTAAAAGCTAGGAGATCATTATAATAACCAAAGGCACATAGCTCTTCAATTACTAAAATTCCACTTTGAGATCCCTTTTTTGGAAGAAGATATCTATGAAAACTTCCTTGTTCTAAATGTTTATCTTACTTTTGAGGAAACTAAGTTTTTTAGTGAGGATAAAAATAGCAAATCGTGAGATGGGTTCTTTCCACTAATCTTTAAGAGATTATTTGATATTGGGATGGAAAAGCCACATGTTTTCAAAGTTGAAGGGGTTGTATTTAGGTTTTGAGATCTTATCTCCTTTAAACACCAAGGGATTATGATCAGACCCAATTCTAGGTAAGGGAGAAAGCCTACTTGAAAAATGGATGTCTTAGTTTAATGAGATCAGAAACTTATCTAGGCATACTTGGATTAAGTTTTCACCTAGTTTTTTGTTAGACCACATAAAAGGATTACCATTAACGTCCACATCCACTAAAATTGCATTAGCGATGAATTAATTAAACTCTAACATGTTTTCCATGAAGTTTATAAGGCCTCATTTTTTGTCCCTAGGAGTGAGGGGGTGTTGAAGTCACCAACAAAAATCTAGTTCTAATTTACATAGGTCCTATGAAAATCCAATAAGGTTTTCCAAAGAAGATTATTGATAAATTTTGTATTTGGAGTGTAAATATTGGATAAAATCCATCTATCATTACTATTATATCCATAAACAAAACATAAATTTGATGATTAGACTTCCATAAAAGGTCTTCTCTTAGGACATTTAGGTTCCAAAAGACTACTAGACCACTTGAGGTACTAGTAGACTTCGAGGAAAGAGCTTGGGTGTTACTCCAAATTCTTGATGCATAGGATTTAAGAACAAATTTAAACATTTTTATTCCTAATTAAGGAGAATAGAAAGATTAACCTTTTTGATGAGATTACAAAGGGTCCTTTGTTTCCTAGGGTTATTAAAACCCCTTAAATTCTGAGAAAGGATTTTCATTTATTATCATGATGGATCTTAAGAGTTTACTAGGAGCCTTTAATAATATCTTTTATAGTTTCTAAGTTCCTTGTGACCATCCTTGGGGATTTACCCATAGGTTTAGGAGCAACACCAATGTTGGCCTTTTTCATACCTCTTTTATTTTTGGAACAAGTGACAAACCCATCATCTAGGGGAATGTCCTAGGAGGGAGAAAGAGTTTTAGAGAATTTCCTCTAGTCTTTTAAGATCTCTAAAGATTGTAATAAAGGGGAGGGGGGATATTTAAGGGGGAGGGAGAGAGCTATCTAGGAAATAAAATAGGAGTATTTTATATGCTAGGGTTTGGGTAAACACTGAAAGTGGGGAAGGAAGATGATAACCTAGGAAAAGGGAAGAGGAGGGGGAAAGGGGTAGGCTATAAAGAGGAGAAAAGGGGGGAGGGAACACCCAAGGTGAAAACTAGGTTGGGAGAGAGGGATAGGCTAGGTTTAAGGGCAGAGGGGGATTAATGAACTGAGGGGGGTGGCACATATAAGAGGTGTGGATAGAGCCTAATGAATGGATAAAGGGGGAAGAGAGGACAAAGGGAAAAGAGGGGGGAGGAGTTAGGCATGATGAAAGGGATGGGGGTAGGGGGTTACTAGGGAGGGGTACCCCTAAGGGGCTTGACACACTCAGGGAATCCAAACTAACAAGTAAAATAAGAGGAGCAAAAGGGTTAGAACAAGGAGTAATTTTAAGGCTATTAAAAGGAGAAGCACTTAGAGGGGCTCAAGGTGAGCTAATTTTGAGAGGGTTTTTTGGCCATAAATCCATCTTTGTCACCTCTTTCTTGATCTATTTTTGTGAGATAGTGGTAAAGACCTTACCTTTTTTTAGATAATGACTAGGCATATGAATCAGAACATTACATCATGGGAAAATGATTACATTGTTCTCATACATGATGTTATGAATCTAAACATGATACTTTGTATTTATCTTGATCTCATGTAGTAAGGTATTTTTGGTAGGCATAAATATGTGGACATGGGAAAAAACCAATCTCTAATGTGTGTGTGTGTGTGTGTGTGTGTGTGTGTGTGTGTGTGTGTGTGTGTGTGTGTGTGTGTGTGTGTGTGTGTGTGTGTGTGTGTGTGTGTGTGTGTGTGTGTGTGTGTGTGTGAGTGAGTGTGTGTGTGTGTGTGTGTGTGTGTGTGTGTGTGTGTGTGTGTGTGTGTGTGTGTGTGTGTGAGAGAGAGAGAGAGAGAGAGAGAGTAATTAGGTCAATGTTAATAGGTTGACTTAGGGCCCTAACAATCCCAGTGATGACTTCTAGATTCTAGTATTCCAAGGGGAGTTTAGGGAGGAAAACCCACATTAGAACATCATCCATGGTTGTCTTACTAAGGCTTGATCCATCCTTTCATATTCAAATAGAAACACTCACCTTGCCCATAATCTAGGGGCCTTCTAAGAGAATCTTGATGCAGTCTTCTTGTAGAGAAAAAATTACCAAGAAGAAACCCCTAGCCAGAGCACCCACCTCCAAATGACCTTTGGGTTTTTACCTTTTTTTTTACCATTTATCATTTCATAACCTTTTATAAATTTTGGTTAAAATTCTGTAGTGTATTTCTCATTATTTAATGTGACGATCAAATCATTCATTTACACCACTATAAATACAATTCTTTTGAAAACAAGAGTTGCATCTTAAAACTCAATTCTTTTAATATTAAATTTCAATAGGGATCAGTGAGTTTTTTGTACCATGCTCTTGGGGATTGTTTCAAACCATACAAAAAAATTCTTACATACTTTGTGCTCTTGGTTGTTTACTGTAAAATGTTTTCTTTGAATCATATACATTTTTTTTTGATATCACCATTTATAAATATAGTTTTCATGTCCTTTTGGTGAAATTTGTATTCATTGTGAGTTTCCAAATCTAACATAGTTTGAATGATATTCCATTTTGTTGTTGGTGAAAATATTTCATTTAGTCTATTCCTTCTTTTTCAAGAAAACCCCTTTATGACAATATTTTATTTATGTTTTTCAAGTGATCCATCTACTTTGTACTTATTTTAAAATATTTATTTTTAGTTAATACGTTTATATCCAATTGGAGGATCAACTAATTTCTAAGTCCCATTTTTTTATAATGCATCATACTCACTCTTAATTTCATTTCTCCATGCATCAATATTTTCAACCCAATGCATTGACACCAACTAGTACTAATGACAATAATAGTTTTGTAATATGATCTACAAATCAAACTAGTTCCATTAATGAATGGTTGTAAATTATAATACATCACACAAGATTAATACCTATAATTTATTTTTTACTCATGATGATTAGTAACTTCCCCGTTTTTATTAATATGTAATGCTTGGTCAATCCACATCCATATCAATAGTATGCACCATATTCTCTCTAACCCCACTTGATGTAAGGCTTTCACAACTAACACTTGTATATTATGATCATACACCTCAACCATACTCAAAATGGAGTCATACCTTTGATAGATCTAGAATCCACCATGGCTCAATTTCCCTCACATTAGAATTGTGTAATTTATGAGAAACTAGATTAACTTTCATCTTATGCTTCTGAGCTCCCTTGACAAAGAACTTCCAAGATGAATAATTTCAGCCAAACTAATGTCCTTCCTAGAAGATCCTGGGTGTTAGAATTAAATATAATATTATCTTCATATAATTTTACATCTCTTTCAACTATAGTGCAAGACATTTAATATATTCAACTACTCATAAATAACATTGTTTATCTTTTATATTTTAAATTATTCTAAACTATTTTATATTATTGTTGAAGCAATATAATTCTCTGGAATACTAAATAGTGAGTTATAGTTACATAAAATAACATTCCAAAACTAGTTAAAATTTTAGATGTGAATGTACATAGTTTTCCATTGGGATGTAAGTGGAAATATAAAATAGCGTAGAAAAATAGGGGGGGTTAGAAGTAAAAGGAAAAAAAGAATTATTTGTAGGAGTATCAAATAGTAAAATTATGTTTTATTCTATGTGTGAAAGCTTTATTTTTATGTGTGTCTCTTTTGAATTGCAATAACATTTTTATGATTTAATATAACAATATTGTGAGTAGCATAATTGAGCATACTCACTTTTCAAAAAAGTGTTATCATAGCTTAATTCAAGTGTTTTAAGTGGTTTTGGTGATGGATAACAGTAGTAACATGTGGTCAAAATAATACTATTTGACAATAAAAGATATGATGTTTGGAGTATTAAAATGAAAACCATTTTTTTCTCTCAAAAATTATGGGAGCTTGTTGAAAATATATTTTTTAAACCTAGTGATCAAAATACATATAAGCATTCACACATGAAAATAGGAACTTATTGAAGGAGAATAAAAAGGAGGATGCCCAGGCTCTCTCCATCATACAAATAGAAATAGAAGAATCCAGTTTCACATGAATAGTATTAGCCACAAAATCTAGGAAATCATGGGAGATTTTATAAAATGCATATCAAGGTTTTGGCAAGGTAAAACTCGTTACATACAATTTTTAAGAAGAGAATTTGAAAATTTGTAAATGAAGGATTTTGAGTCTATAAATGATACATTTGATCAAATAATAATATAAAATAATTAATATTCACATATAATATTTGATCATATTATGGTTGTAATATGGGAACCTAAAAAAACATTTATTGATGAACTTATGGGCTCCTTATAGACCCATGAACAAAGATTGAATATAATAACTAGCTCTTCTCTTGAGCAAGACTTTACATCTCAACTTGTAGTTAGAGGTAAGGGGAGAGGAGCTAACAATAGAGGTGGAAGAAACTTTGAAAGAGGAATAACTACTAGGGAGTCGTGAAAGGACATAGTTATTCAAATCACATGGAAGAGGAAGGAACATCAATCCTTCACATGGAATCTCTTCACAAAGGTATGTTGAATATAATGGTTAATGTTATTATTGTAAATAATTTGGATATTATATAAGGGAATCTAGAAAAATTTGTATGATATGGGTAAATTGATTGCAAATTTCACTAAATAAAAATAATTCTAAAAGAACACTTCTTAGCCATAATTTTATTGTTACCATGTATTCTACTTGTGCTGAAGAAATTGCTCACACTTATTTCTTCTTTGACTTTCAATTAACAATTGTCATTCAAAAATTCTAGAACACCTAAAACCTTGTAGGTTTATCTTCTTCAAAATCATCTACATATTTAAAATTTTAACATCTAACTAGTTTTAAGTATCATGCCTTGAAGTATTTGAGTACAACATTTTGTGTTCCTTTTACATATCAAAGGACTCTTTTTGTTAATACCTAATAACTTTCTCTAAGTTATTACATGAATTGAGAAAATACACCAACAACAAAAGATATATTTGGTCTAGTTCTAAGTACATATATTAGACTTATAATGAGTTGTTTGTATTTAATAACATCTGCTAAATCTATGGTATCTTTTTATATCAATTTTAGATTTTATTCCATGGATGTACTAAGAAGATTATAATCTGTCATTTTGAATTTGCTCAAGATTTCACCAATATATTTTTGTTGAGTGATGAAGACATACATTAAATTTGAATCACTTTGGGACCTAAATAATAATGAAGATAACCCAGATCTATCATTTCAAAATCTTTCATCAAATGTGATTTCAATTTTATAGCGGATCTCTCATTATTTCATTATATCATTTACATACACCAATAGAAATAAACTATTTTGACTAAAAGAGTTGGATATTTGGACTCAAAACTTTTAAGTTCATGTTAAGAGGTGTTCATTGATTTTTTCTTACCATGCTCTTAGAGCTTGTTTCAAACCATACAACATTTTTTCTAAACTACACACTTTGTACTCTTGGTCATTTACTATAAAACCTTTGGTTTGATTCATGTACACTTTATTTGAGATCACTATTTATAATTTTTTTTTCACATCTATTTGGTTAAATTTTCATCTGTTATAAGTTTTCAAAACCAACATAGCTCGAATTGTAGTCTATTTTTATGTTAGTGTAAAGGTTTCATTGTAGTTTATTCCTTATTTTTCAACAAATCACATTGTGATAAGCCTTGATTTGTTTTTTAAGTGAGCCATATATTTTTAACTTGTTTTTAGATATCCACTTATAAAAAAAGGTTTATATCCAATTATAGGATCAACCAATTTCCAAGTTCTATTTTTGACTAATGTATCATACTTATTCTTCATTGCATTTCTTTGTCCATGTATCTTTTAATATTTTTTGAATGAACAAAGTTTAGATTCAAAATAAAAATTGAATTTTTCTTCAAGAGGATATTTCAAGGTAATATTTTTTTATGTTATCTTGAATATAATTTAGGAATTTTTTTTATTATTGTGCATCTATATGTGTATTTCTAATGCTTATTTTTCCAACCTCATCAAGTTTGGCATATTTCAATATCTATTCAACTTGTTTTGGTATCTTATTTTGAGTATTTTATAGAATCACATGTACCTCATTTTATTGATTTGAAGCTCTTTCATCTTTTGACATCAGACCATCTTCTGATAGAGTTTTACTTTCTTATACAAGGGAAGTCTTGTTTTCAATTACATAAGTCAATATAGATTAAACTATTTCCCAATTACAGGTTCTCCCTTCATTTTTTTGAACCTCTATATTAACCTCATTGAAAAAATCAAATTTGAAATATTTTCCAAGATGATCTAGATGTCAATTAATACCTATTTTATCCTTTTTTATTTTTATAAAAGACAATATCCTTTATGAAGAGAAATTTAATTTTTTTATCACTAAATTACATGTATGCCTTTGAGGGATTTGAGTCCCAAAAACATTAATTTATGACTCCTATGTTTTAGTTTCTTCCCTTTCCCCTTTAGAATCAATGCATAACATGTAGTTCCAAAACTCTAAAGATGTCACATCGAAGGGAGATGACCGCACTATAATTCATATGGAATTTTCATTTGTAGGGTTGTTAATGGTGACTTGTTGTGGAGATATATCAAAGTTTTAATTGTATTTTCCAAAAAAAATGTATATTTACCCCTTTTAAGTATAATAATTCCCAAACCATGTTCATCATAGTTCTGTTCATCTAGCATTTGCTCAATTACTCCATTCTATTAAGAGTGTAAGACATTATGATATGATGTTTAATTCCATTATGTTTGAGATAGGTTTCATAATTTTTTTATGTGAATTCATCCCTATTTTCAATTTTGAATATTCCAATGTGAGATTTAGATTCATTTTCAACCATTGTCTAATTTTTTAAAAAGTTTTGAAGGCTTCTAATATTTTCTTCATAAAATATATCTAATTCATTTTGCTATAGTGATCAATAAATAATATTAAGTACTTGTGACCATTAATGTATTGAATTAATAGATAATACTGATCAAAGTGAGCCAATTGTAAATTTTTATCAACATTCCATTCTAGCATTTGAAACAGTTCCCTTTTATGTTTAGCCAATATGGAGGTTTCATATTTTTCAATGTTTTTAGGCAATGACAAGAAGCCTAAAACACCATTTTATGCATTTTTAAAATGTTTTCAAAGTATTTTTATGTTTAAATATGATGTTATATAAAATAATTT
>JARHVA010004159.1:1465000-1510000 GCA_037957365.1 Torreya grandis | reverse complement strand
AGGCTTTTTTTACAACATATCTCTCAAGGGACACCTTCATATATTGATCCCAACATAGGAGAAAGGATGATTCCATTGTATTTGAGGTATCACTCAGGAGATAATTTAGGGAAAATATGAAGCTTGAAGAAGATATATGAGGCATTCAAGTGTGAAGAAGATAATGGATTTGTAATTTTTTCTTTATTTTCAAAAGCTAGTCCTATTTATTTTTTAGAAGCTATAAAGGACAAAAATGGTGTGAATCCATAGATGGAGAAATGAAATAAATAAATAAAAAGTGGAATTGGGATTTGGTAAACCTTCCAATAGGAAAGTAATTTATTGGTGTCAAGTAGATTTATAAAACCAAGAACACTGTAGAAAGAAAAATTGAAAGACATAAAGCAAGGCTAGTCATCAAAGGATATAGGCAAATTCTTAGAAGAGACTATAAGGAAATTTTTTCTCTTGTAGTAAGGTTGGACACAGTAAGATTTTATTTGACACTAATATCTAAACATAAATGAATAGTATATTAGATAAATGTAAAATCATCTTTTCTAAATGAAGCATTTTAGGAAGAAGTTCATGCTTAGTAATATTTATGTAATGAGATACTGGGTCATGAAAATAAGCTATATAACTTGAGGAAAGAACTATATGGCTTCAAGAAAGTAAATGGGACCTAGTACATCAACATTTTCTCATGTTTTTTAAACAATAGTTTTAGTAAGAGTAGTAGCTAATAAAAAAATATACATCAAACCTAGAAATAAAGGTGAAATTTTGAATGTTTTATCATATGTAGATGATTTAATTTTTACTAAAAAAGAAAATCTATCTATAGAAGAATTAAATTCATAAAGGAAAAAAGAATTTTAAATGATAGATTTAGTTTTATTGAATTAATTTATTATTATTGAGGTTAAACAAACATTAAATGATGGTATTTTCATATCTAAAACCAGGTATACAAATTATATTTTGAAGAGATTTAGAATGTTGAAAATAAAACTTACATCAACACCAATAGCAACATGTCTAAAGTTAATAAAATATAATTTTAGTATGAATATAGACCCAACATTATATAATAGTATAGTTGGATTTTTAATGTATTTAATAAAATAAGGCATGCCATTACATATGCAATCAGTCTAGTCTCTAGGTACATGGCTACTCCAAAATAATCATAATGGAAAATAGGAAAACAAATCTTAAGATATATAAATTGATCATTAAATAGGTAGATATTCCACTCTAAGATTAACTAACATGGAACCTTTCAAGAGAAGGTGTTTCTCTCAATATCTATACAATAGAAAAACATCTAAAAATGTTATCTTAATATGTATTCCTTCTATTATGACTATCATCTATAACATACAAAATAATATGCACTCCTTCACATATAATCTCCACATGCTACATCAATTTCATATATTCATTCACACTTTAAACATATTATTACTCCATACATTATTATAATTTAAATGATTGCATAGATATGAAATACTAGGTAAATTTATCTAACCTCTAACCTTTAGGAAACTAATAATATGCTTGTTAAATATTATTCTTGAGTTGGATTAAGTGTTTGGTTTATTATCCTAGTTGAATATAATGTAAATATGAAAGTAATGGAAAAAAACACATCAATAACAAAGAGAGATAATAAAAGACATACAATGAATACACTCAATGTGAAAAAAATACATCAAGATTGAATCCATGCTTCCTCATCTAAACTGTTTTCTATAGTTTAAAAAAAAATTCCTTCTTTGGATTGCAAAAAAACCAACCTCTTGGGACCCTACACACGTAATGACCTCTATAACGTTTGGCAGAAGAATTCTAAAGCAATAAAAATTACTAAACTCAATGATATTAGTTGTATAGTATTGAAATCAATCACCTAAAGATACAAAATAATAATAAAAGAAGAAAAAAGAATAAAACTCACACATATGTGACGTGAATCTAAATTCATTACATCTCATTGAATTTGATTCTATTTTTATACTCTTTATGTTCTCCTCTAATGATATTTGATTTTTTTGACATATTTTTCCTTTCCAAGACCTGTATTTATAGTCACATAGACTCATAATCTTCCAAGTATCTTAATTTAATGACCAAAGGGAAGGAGAAACTCTTTAAATAGTTCACCTTCATGCAATGTCAAATTTCTATAGAAAATCACAAAACTAGTTTAGTAAAAAGTCTACTAATTTTTAAAGGGCATAATGTTTGCATACAAACTTGAAATGACATGTCATTTTATAAAACTTGACTTTGATAAGAATTTAAATATATACTAAAAATTTAATTGTTATGCCAACCATATTATATTTTATCCCATACAATAAGAACTATCTCTTTTTCAAGACTCGACATATTACTGATTACACATTTTTTAAAGTCAATTGTCTTACTAACTAAATTAGATGGTATACATAATAAAATTATGATCACATGACTAAAATTTTAAGGTTTTTGGGTCCCAAAAAATCAATAAAATGAATTGAATATTTAATTTGTATCTTCTTGAGTGAAATACCCAACTTATCATCTTCTTGGACAATACCTTGTTTAGGTTTTAGTCTAATCAACTAGTGGACAATACCTTATTTCAGGTTTCAATTTGGTCAACTCTCCAATTTTAAGGATTTCAATAGCACTATTTTATAAACTCAATTGGTGAGGAAAATCCTTACCCCACTTCTTCTTCAAATGCCCTTTGGATTCACTTGACAATTATACTTTCAACCTAGTTTTCTAATTCACTTGATCTCACATTCTTGATACTCTTTCCTTCATCTAAAATAACATCGTTTTCAACCCTTCTTGGCCAATAGGAGAAATTATATACAATTTATGGTACAAAATACATTCTTTATTCCACATGAAAGGCTCTAAACAACATCAAATTTCAAATGAAGAGGAGGAATATCCAATTAAAAACATTCTTTCTTAATCATCATAGTGTTACTTTTGGAGTATTTATTCACTCAAGTATAACCACACCTTGTTATCATAAATAGAATATGCTCAAATCTATGTTGGGCATGTTTTGATTTGCATTTTTGTTTTCAGCTCTCTTATCCTTTATTTCTCTTGGAAGAGTTATTTTTGCCAAGTTGAATGCTCATAGTTTATGAACTCTTATGTTCAATTTTTAAATCCATTGTATGTGTGGTCCATAACATACTTTGGTAAATATCATCAAATCATAGTACCCAAAATTTCTTGCATAAACAACAATAGTAGTAGAATTGAACCCACTTTCTACTAAGGAATCAAGACAATATCTCCACTAGCACTTACTATCTAGATTATGGAAATAATCAACATAATAGTCATCACAAAATCCACCACAATAGACCACAAATAAACCTAACCTAATTATATAAATATGTTATCAAACATTTTACATAAAAAAGGATACCCTACTCTAATAATAATCTGATCTACAATGTAAACTATGATGATATTCCACTCCAAGTTTTACCATTATGGATCCTTTAAATACAAGGTGTTTCTCTCAAGTTTTGTGCCACAAAAAACACCCAAAAATGTTGTTTAAGTTGTAATCCATCTCTTATGATTTTCATTTAAAGCATACAATATACTATACAACCCTTCACATGTAATATCCACATGAAACATCCATTTCATATATTCCTTCACACTTGAAACATGTTATTACTCCAAATATGATTGTAATTTAAGTGATTTTATAGAGGTGCAATAACAAGGTGAAGTTATTTTACATTTAACCTTTAGGAAACCAATAATATTTTTATTAAATATTATTCTTAATCTCTCTTAGGTGTTTGGTTTATTAGCCTAATTTCATAGGAAATATGTAATAAATAGAAAAAACCACATCAATAAAAAAGAGAGATAATAAAATACATTCTTTGGAGAAACTCAAACAAAAGTGAAGCCATGTTTCCTCATCTCCACTATGTTTTTTAGTTTACAAAAAAATAATTTCTTTTTGATCTTATAAGAAAAACAACCTCTTGGGATCCTACACTCATATTAACCTATATAATTTTTGATGGAAGACTTGTCTCTCAAGAAATAAAAACTTCTGAATTTAGCTATCTCAACTTGTATTCTTCAAATCAATCACCTACAACTAAGCAACAAGGATAAAACAAGAACAAATACTCAATTTCACACATGTGATTTGTTGTGATAATTTTAAGAATGGACCCTTAAAACTTACTATAAAATCCTAGTGAGTTATAGAGATTAGGGATAATTCCATTGGCTAATATATGATAAAATTACCACACGTGTAAATTGATTCATTATTCTATTAACTCTTTCAAAAAACTTATAAATATATGATGAATTAAACATCATTTTAAAATCAATAAATAAGGGCATACCATGTCCCATATATACTTTTTGTTCTCAAAGTGACATAAATTTATAATTTACAAAGTTTATTTAATTAGCTCAATTTATTCTCAAAGTGAAATCAATTTGTAATGTACCATGTCCTATCTAGTTACTATCAATGTCGATAAATACATGTTATTAAAGTTTAATTTGTGATGTCAATGGTTTTTATTTGGAGTAAGTTTTTTATTGATCGATTTACTTATTAATGTTATTCTTATTATTTTTCATGGCATGATAATAAAATGGATGGTCTTATTGATAATCTCTATCATCAGTTCTCTAGAATCACAAGTATGATTGTTTTAGATATTTTCCTCTCTTATAATTTTTTTTGCTCTAGTGACTATTTCATACTATGTATAAGGTTTGGGGGTGTATTTTTTAATGCCATGCAAATGATGGGATTTTATTGGTACTATTTATTGCCTTTGCACTTACATTTCTTATAGTGGTACATAGTTTATAGGGATTATTAACAATTGTTAGTCACTTTTCTTTCATCATATAATAAGATTATTTCAACTCCACATTTGTTGATACATATACCTTGGGTTTTTCATTCTCTAGATAGAAAATAATGGGTTGATATTTCTTACTATCTTTCTCAACTCGCCTACACTAAAAAAGGATTTATAAAGCTAGAACATTTGTTCCAAATATATGAACATGCTTTATAAGGATGTTATTATTGATTATTATAAAAATATAACCAACAATGTAATGATGCATTTTTCTTATTTTTATTTCATGATATTTTATTCATTTTTTGAAATGATAAAATACTTGAATCTCTTATATTGTGGTTAATCCAATAGAAAAATTTCAAATCTTGAAGTCAATTCCTATGTTGAAGACTTCGAAGAGAATCTTGTCAAGTATCATGAGGAGAGCAAAGAGTAATAAATAACTACACAAAATACTATGGCACACCATCAAAATGTAACCAATTAGATGTAAATAAAAATAATAAAATATAGAGGAAATAAGTTATGTGGAAAGAGTTGAACCATTAGAAGATGTGATTGCCAAGGAGGATATTTGTTCCAAGAATACATCACATAAAATCATAACGAGTAAGATTTGTATTATTGAAGTATTTTAATATTTTTTCTCAACTCATGAATAAGCTCAAGAAGAGAACATGCCAAATAGTCTTAAGTTAATTTAACACTAGGTCATCTCATTAGAATCATTCCTACATATTTTTTTATTTAGGGGTAAATAAAACACATCAATAATGTGGTAGTTCTACATCTAAAATTGCACAATTTGGACTCAATGCATTATAATTTTGTTTCAAAGGTCATGAAACATTGATCAATCAACCCTCTCCTTTTCTATTTTAAATTTCTCTCATATTATATAGAATAAGCACATAATAAATTATAAGGGGTAAATTATATTAAACAATTTATTTATATACACAGTAGAACTTATATCCCTAAGAAAATAACCAAAATTAAAAAGAAGCACAAAAGGCTCAGTCATAATTATAATGCTTTTGAAAAAGATGACAATGCTAAAATAAGAAATATTTTATCACACAAAAAAATTTAATAGTGATCAATGAGGGTTTCTTGGATGCCATGTCCAAACTCACCATCCATCCATGAGTAACATAATCCACAAGATCAAACATCAAAAGAAGGGGTTAAAATAAACTGAAAGTAGTTTAATGGAAGTGATTCTTAAATTTGGATACAATAAGCCCAACCATCTGCCAAAAGGTTGAAAGAGTTCCACAAACAAAAACTCAACGATATAATGAGAGAATAAATGCAATATGAGAATATAATAGCTCATTATTGAATTTATTATTCTTACACATCTATACATTTGTATTTTTGGTTTTTTGAACTTTTTTCATCCTTGGGTTTAGCTCATCCTTTAATTATACCTAAAACCATGCAAATGACATCAATAATAAATGTGCCTAGAAGAGGAATAAAATAAATAAATATTAATGATCCTGATATAGGTGATTAAACATAATTAGGTAATATATTGGCATTGATTAGTCCTTGTGTAAATGCATCCTCTACCTCTATGAGGTGTTCCAAATTGTGTAGATCCTTTTTGTTATGTATTATAAATTTTCCAAGTCACCTTAAACTTCATCATACTCAACTTCCACCAAATAGGTCTTTCTCTTCTTGACTGTGTTTTTTTATGATCTTTTTCATTGTTTTCTCTTATTGCTTGATTTTTTAGTGATTTTTTATATTTGACCATATTAAAATCTTATTATTTAGGCTCTAATTTAATCACATAAATTTAAAACTCTATCATTTTATCAATTATGCTCTCTTTTTCTTCATCTTCACATTTGTTCACATTTTGATGCCTCTTCATATGACCTTGCTCATTTTCCAAGAGAAAATTCTTGTCCCATTAATCCTCAACATAGTAAAATTTTGTTTAACACATTTATTCTTTCATTCATAATTATATTCCAATACTAACTCTGATATAACTTCACCCATGGTTTACATTATCTTGTCAACTTGTTTATGCTCCCTTTGCTTACTTGCTAGTTTGTCTGCTTGTATCTTTGTTTACATAACTTCTTGTGCTTCCCCATGTTGATCCATTCTTAGTGATTCTTTTAATTCATTCATGATATTTAATTTATATACTTCACATTATTTTATCTATTTTTTTGGAATGAACATGTCTTCTAACATCTCCATTTCTTCTTGTGACTTGAGGGTATCAACCTTCTCATAATCTTCATCAAATCTTGGTCTATATTGGTCTTCATCCTAATGGGAAACTTGACATTTTTATTTTATTTTGATTCCATAATTTAGGAGAGTAAAATAAAATTCATTATAATACATACCATGCTTCTCAATCACTCTTTGGGGTGCTTCATCATCACCTTGTCTTTCCATCAACTCTTTCACCAATGTAATTATTTCTATATAAAAATCTTCTTCATGATTGGATTCAAATTCATATACATCATCATAAACAACATTTGAAAAATAAAGCTTTGATAACACTTATCTTTTATGAACACATTTTCTTGATTACATAGTTGTACCTTAATCTTTTTGTCTTGGTTTTCTTGTATTATCTCTCTTATTTAATTTTTAGGCTTGTATTCTTCCTCAATATTCAGGATTATTTGGGACACACTTGATAAATTATCCTCTTGTCCTATCTTCATGATTTTTTCCACCCATTTGCTTCATTGTACTTTCTTATATTTCCATTTTCTTCTAATTTCAACTCCTTCTTGCTTCATGCATTAGTATCTTATCTTTCCAACTTGGTGTTATTTTCCCTTTGTTCTTTGCTTCCACATTGTTTCTTGTTTGTCACCTATGCTCTTGATTGGATTGACCTCTTACTTGAGGTTCACCCCTTCCTTCTTACCACCTGCTTACTTAAGCCATTCAGACCAAACATATCCATGCCCTTGTTATCTCCTTGAGGGTTTTACCTTGTCCTTTTTCTCTCAATCTACATATTAGCTTATTTTTCTTCACATATAGAATCAAAATCAATGCTAAAACATTAATTTAACTTTAAAGATGACTGTTGTAGGTTATTTCTTCATTCATGTCTTCATGTGTGACCTTCATTTATTCTTAGTGAGATATCTCTTTTATTTTAGATGTTATACTTGTCAATTCATCATAGTATTCCTCTTATACTTCATCTTCAACATGTGTAATGCATTCAATATCCATCCCTATGCATTTTATAGGAGGTTCTATTTCATTGCCATCCTCTTTCCATGTGATGGGTGATGTATTTGGCCCAACCTTCACTAAATTTTAGGCCTTATTCTTGGATTTCACCAAACCTTTCTTCACATATGCATACATAATCTTAAAATCAATGTTATCATATACAAAAAGAGACCATATAGTCTCCTTGAATTTATTTTGCATAGACATTCTCCATCTTTTCTTTCTATTTGCACTTTCAAGTGCTCCTCTTAGAATTTATATCTTTTTATTGTTCTCCTCAATGAGAAATTTCTTCTCAATCTCTCTGTCTTATTTCTCACTTGGAAACATCTCACTCATCATTCTTCCATGCGATGTCTTTTCTTTCTTATTCTCATCTCTCAAGACACTCATCTTGTGCCTTCTCTCTTTTGAAAGTGACCCTTGTGTCAACTTCAACCTTTTCCTCACATTATAGCCAATCCATTGGCTTAATTTTCTTTCAATATTTTACCATGAAATCAATATTCTCAATACTCTACCCCAAATCTTTTCTCACATCTTCCACTTCTTTATCTGCATCCATCTTCTCACTTCTTCTTTGCTTTCTAGGCATATCTAGACCTTTCTCTTAGCAAGGTTATAAATATTTCCTCTTAGAAAAATATATTAGATATTTCCTCTTATTTTATTCCTTTACCTTGGACCTCTCCTTATCCTTATTAACTCTCTCTTTTAGTCTTAACTCTTCTCTTTCTCTCTTAGATCTCCAAGGCTCTTTTTTTCCTTTACCTTCTCTAGTCCTTTATTGACTAGATTAAAGTCCACTTAATTTGAATTTATGGATTTTTTTTATTATCCTTATAAATATTATATTCCTATATATTAATCTCAATATATCATACCTAAAACATTCTCTTCTTCCAAAATACCCCGCAATGTTATCTCATGCATACCTCATAACATATCTTGCCTATCTCAAATCAACAAGATTAAACAACTCAAAACAAATGAAAAATAATATATTACCTTTATATTATACCAAATTATGCATATCTATTATTTAAAACTCTCCAAGTCATCCAATCCTAGCTCTAGTCTTGTTAAAAGATCTCAAAAAGTGTTTCACCTTATTCACAAACCTCATAGCATATCAATAGTCTTTTATTTTGTTTGGCTTGATAACCTTATATTAGAATATATATTAAAATTAATCTCTAAATTAACCTTATTATATGATTATATTATTATTTCACTTTTATTTACATCTTATAACTCCAACTTGCACATTTTTGTTCATTACCCTTCTTGATCTCTGTCACTATCTTTCACTAGGCAACTTTTCTAGGTTTCAAGTACCAAGTCTTGATATAGGCATTAAATACTTAATATTATATAATAAATAATATTATATGATATTATTACACTTTTTAAAACCTCTTATAATTCCTCAAACACAATTCACCACTCCTTTTCATACCTCAAGGTCATAATGGTCTCCTTAGGCTTATAGCCTTTTTTATTCAATTTATCTTAGTTTGATAAAAATAGGCACTCTTATGAAAATTTAAACCCATTTATATCCACACTATATCTTCATTCAATTATATATAAAATTTCATGACCTAAAACCACACCTAGACTACACTTGCTTTGCAAACCACCCCTCAATTAGGCCTATTTAGCCCTATTTCAAACCCATGGTCACCAAATCCATATTGTACATACCTTAACCAAAAAAAATTAACTTTAATAACTTAAATAACATTAATCTATGTAATATTAAAATATTTCATCAATTTATAATGATTAAAACTCTATTTATGGGGTTTTTCCTCTTAAAAACCTAGATGGGTGACTACACCGGCTGAGATCATATTAAATTCCTTTTCTAGAGTTTGATAACATTTCATAGGGACAAAAATCCATTATTACTTCTATTTAAATTCATTAATATCCTCCATTAGTTTAACACCTTTTACCAACCTTCATTTGCTTAAAATGACACCAAATACATAATTTTCTGCACAAACTGACTATATAGGGGGTTTGATGGGTTGTGTTCACTCCAAGGTTACAAACAAGCTACATGAATATTATAAGGACCTATTTTTACACTTTAATAATTTCAAGTTAAAATACATACAATATTCACTCTTCTTTGTAATCACTAACAAATCTTCATTTCCCAAATACTAAATAGAAACACATGTTTACTGTCAAAACAGGGTTTTATAATAGTCTTGTGCACTTCCAAGCAATTCCAATATTGAAAAACCTATCTTAAGGTTTATCCAAATTTAATAAAACTTTAAAATTTACTAAAATAATAAATATTTCACATATTTTAACATGATCACATTCATTCTTGGAACTAATTGTGTAAAATAGGATTCTTGGTGTAAACAGGGTTTCAATCTCTTGATTTGTTGAGTACTAGATCATTACTATCAAATGTGTAATAAATAAATCATAACATCTTATTTTTTATCACATCCTTAGCTATACATAATAATTTCAAACACATTCATCTCCTACATCTTACAAAACATCAATCCACTTTCATGTCTTCACTGTCACAATGGAAGACGGTCTTAGAAGAGAGTTACTTTCTTTGAGTTTCCTTCACTTTGAATTGTTTACTAAACTTCCCAAGGGTTTTTATGGTCCTTAAAACATTAAAAAAACATTATACAATGAATTATTCTTATTTATTCCACCTAAATCAATCAATCAATACTTTCTTCTTTGACTATAATCTACATGCCTTCTAAACCTATAAACATTCAAACACATGGTCTATATATCTACATAACCTCGAAGGCTCATATGAAATATCACATATAAATATAGATAAAGAAATATAAATATAATTTGAGATAAAACAAAAACAATCCTCTCTTAATTCACATTAATCAACACTTATTACAAATCATAGTCCATGAATAGATTTGTGGATTCTACCACCTTCCTTGACAGGTCACATCAACTTGTTTTCATGGATCCCTATTTATTATTCTTGGATATATCTCTCTAGAACCTCTCCTAATCTCATTCTCATATAAACAAAAATAAATCACAACCTTTAAATTCAACCAACTCCAACATTGGTTATTTGGTTAGTTACAAGACAAAACTTCCTTTCTTAACAACCTAATGTATGGGTGAGGGTTACATTATTAAAACATGTCCTCCTCCTTATTAATTAGACATATACGAATTTAAAAAATAAAATAAAATGTCTCTTGGACATTTAAACCAATATTATCTCACTAAACCACTTGACACCATGCCTTGGTTACTCTAACCTTGATTTAAATATTTGAATTTCAAATTCCCTATTTTGGAGGGAAAACTACTAGTACCTACATAACACACCTTGATGACTCCAAATGACTTATAATACAACATAGGGATCCTATGGGATCATTCACACACATTTACCTTACAAAGATTGACCAAATTTGACCCTTTGACTAGTATATGAATGTTTTAGACTATATTTGACTTTGTTGGTTAGATGCTCCCACATCAATTTAGAAAATCTAAAATGCCTTAAATATTTTCACCTTCAATTCTACACTCTTGAAAAAATGTTGGGCCAAGGTTTTTATTTTATTATATATTTATGATGAGCTATCATTTTTCCAATATTAAGGATACACCACAACCATTGTAGTAGTTCATCTCAATAAAAATGATCTCTAATATTTGAAGAGATACATTTTTACAATTTACTTTAAGGTAGACCTTATAGAGGATAAAACCTCAAGGAATTGATAACAAGAACTATTTGGATTCCATGACATCAACCAAGTGTATCAAAAGTATGTATGGGTATTTTATATTTCTACACTTTTACACTTAAATATCCATATTCATTAAATTGCAAATAGTTACTACTATGTTCAATATTTGTCATTAGGTTCCAAATTATGAAAATTTGATTTTAAATGAGTTTTATATTAAATACAAATTATGAAGTGTAAGGCATATTAAATTTCTCTAATTATCATAATATTTAATGTACATTATTCTTTATTAAGATTTATGTATCATTAATTTCATTTTATCTGACATAGGTAAAATGCCACATAAGGTCAATAATGTCTCTATATCACTTAATTAAAAAATATATCATAAGAGTTTTTTATTTTTTGGTTATATTTATTCATTAGTGTCTAATATTATGTATATATTATATGTTTTCATCCACAAATGTAAATCGATTGAGTATGAACATCCTAAATTAACTTGTTCCTTGCATTAAACCTTCAACAAAATGTTGAAATTATTAAAAAAAAAATCAGACTTCTACCAAAGTATGAATGGATTTCACAAATAATATCTTCAACTTTTGAGACTAATTTAAACTTGCTCATTATTTTTAATGTCAAATTAATTATATGTGGCATGCAATGAATAACATTCATATACGGTGTATAAGATGTTTATTGCCTTATATAAGCACCACTTATTTGACCTTGCATAGTTGATTCTCCATCTACCCCTACACAAAAAATATTTATTGTAATTAATAAATCATCCATTCCACCAACCTCTTTCAAACTATTATTGATTGGTTTTAAAATGGTTTGAAAAGTTGAATTTTCTTTCATTTTATGAATGATAATAAAATGGGGTTGACAAACATGGTTCACAATAGTGTAAAATTGCATACACACACAAGAAGTGTTATTAATGGATGTAAATTCATCAAATGACAATGTTACATATCTTGAAAGTTTTATTTTCCTTTGAATATCCTCCATTTCTTTTTGATCAAGATAGTTAACCCATTCTCAACCACTAATAACTAACCAATGATTATTTTAAAAGATCAAGATGCCAATAAATTGTGTCATGTCCTTATATCATGGATAATTGGTCATTAGTTGACATTTATTTAAAATTTAAAAAACAACACAAAATTGTATAGTCTTTAATAGTTGGTTAATTCCCATCATTTTCCAAATAAAGTTGCAATGGTTCTTCCACTTGCATTAAGATTTTTCTATTTTTCCAAGTATTCTTCATACTCACTTGTATACCTAACATGAAGAGACACTTTTATTGTTATCCATTATATGATTTATTTCTCCTCTCCATTTATAATTTTCTTTTCATACACTTTCTCCACATGCTTCTCTATGATATCTACTTTTAGATGTAAGTGTTTTTCCCTCCCTAGTTTCTAACTACATATCTTTCACCTGTACTCTTTTTATAGCTCATTAGTATATTCATTAAAAATAGGTTTAATTAAAGGATATTTATAAACCCAATCAAATTGAAAATTCCTTAAAATTTCTTATTGGCATGACTTCCCTTTTTGAAATAGTTATGAATTTCATGAACTGCTTGTGAAGTTGAATTATCAATAATTTTAATACAAGATTGTCTTAAATCATTTATGTCATAATCAATGGTATTATTAATTCCATATTCTAATTGAAATTGATTAGAAATCTATTAAACATGATCTTAATCATGAGAAAAAATGTTGGGTTCTGATTGATCTTCTAAACCAATATTTCTTCTTAAAGGTTATTCTTGTTGATGTTTATCAAAATATAACAAGGTATTTCTCTTCGATGAATCCCCTACTCTTTTCCTAGTAATTAAACTAAGATTATAAATTTTATAGAGAAAAGACCTTTCAATACCAACTTTATGAATTATCAATGCATAACACTCCCTTCAAGTATGAAATCATTATTCTATTTCTTCAATAAACTTTTACATTGACATTTTGAATGTTGATCCCTAAAAAATAACAATTATACCAACAAATTTATTTAGAGAAAGATGAAAAATAAATTACAAAATTATTCATTTGAAAATAATATCATAGACATAATCTAAATTTACACAATTTATAAATAAAAAATTGAACCAAACCATAACTCATTTGTAAAACATGGAAATAGGGGCCAACAAAAATTTATAAGGGCATGCTAAAATTTCTTAGTAACTATTTTGATGCACATTGAATCTTTATTTTTATGATGGTATAATAATAGTTATTATGGGACTGTTTGATAATCTTAATCTTAGGGACCATCTTTGGACATTTATCACCTTTCATTCCTAGAGACTATTCATAGGTCTATATAAGGAATGCAAGATGATAGGATGTGTTTATATAAATGATCAATATATTTTTAAAGATTTTACTAAATAGATGATGTACAACCCTTCATGTAGTTCTTGTATGAGTATTTCAACCCTTAAAGGACCTGAGAGTTGTATTATATTAAAAAGCTCTTGGAATTAAGACATTTTTGTATCCAATCATGATGATCGTACATATAATGAAAGTTTATTTTAAAGTTTCCCCTATACTTTATTGTATTTTTAATTTATTTTTGAATTCCATATTCAACTTTTTGTAAAGTGAGGCTGAAAAAAAATTAAAGAGGCATCCTATCTACAAGATAGCCCTAGATGCATCTAATTCAGATCATCTAAAATGAGGGATTCAAATCATCCTAAGCATATTGGAATTGGATCTTTGTAGGATAAATCTTTAATATGCCTAAAATCATGTACAAACCTATAGATATGCACAAATATTTATTGTATCTAGGATCTAACATGCTTTCAAAATCATGGATACAAGACGTATTTGTGTATATCTATAGGTCCCTTGTAATATTGGATGTATCTAAGATGTCTCCTAATCTAATTCTAATACAATTCAAATGATCGTGATCCATCATTTTAAATGATCTAGATCCATGCAAGGTATCCCTTAGATATATCAAGGATCCTATAAGGGACCTACATATATGTTTGGATATGTCTTAAGACTAGGACATATCTAAGTGTATCCATAAGTCCTCTACAATATCTTGTACATATTCCAGGCATATCCTACAAGGATCCAAATCTCAAACATTTTGAATTAGAGAAGGCATGTCCTATATAAGAAGAATATTGAACAAGAGAATGAATATGAAAACCATGTAATACACTTACAACTTCCATGCATGCTTATACTTGATGTATTCCTTCTCTAAACTTCTCATCACACATATTCTTCAAATTTCCACACTAATATCTTACCCAAATTTATATATGTTTTCATTTTTCTTTGATTTTATTTTATACAACTTTTTCTTAACACCTAGATAATAATGTAAAAATAATAGGAAATTCAAATAACAATTTTAATGAAGACTATCCTCTAAAATATAGTCAAACCTATGTTGTAAGAAATAATAAACATGATGAGAAATGAGGTTTTAAAAGTTTGAACATAAGAAACATATTTTAATATACATAATTTTAAAAAAAAAAAGTTACACAATTTTATCCAAAAAAATTTAAGATTTTATATAATTTTAATTTAAATATTAAAAAAATAGATATATAAAAATTAAACATTCAAATTCAAATAATGAACTAAACATGGTTTATATAAAATCTAATGGTTGTGAAAAACATCATACTTGAAAGACTTTTTATTGTTAAAATATTTAAAATATCAAATATGTGCAATATATGTCATAAACCAAATCAAATCTAATTAATAATTATATTTATTTAAAAATATTTATAATTTATTTAACACTATTAGTAATGAATTTGACTCACTAAAGACTTTTTATTGTTAAAATATTTAAAATATCAAATATGTGCAATATATGTCATAAACCAAATCAAATCTAATTAATAATTATATTTATTTAAAAATATTTATAATTTATTTAACACTATTAGTAATGAATTTGACTCACTAGGGGTCATAGGGATTACATATGGGCATCTCCATACTGAATGTAAGACATATACTTGGATATATACTACACTAATGAATTTGACTCACCAGGGGGTATGGGAATTACATATGGGCATCTCCATACCAAACGTAATACATATACTAGGATATATACAACACTATTGAAGGTTAAACCATATCCATAAGTGGCCTCTATATATTAATAAGGTATATAGACAATGCTAATGTGGTCACTAGTATGTATAATTAAACTATAGGTTTGTATGGTTTTTAATACACTTATACCCCTTTGATTGTTACACCAAAATTATCAAATTCATTTTTTGTCATTTTTTCCTTTTTAGAGAGGGTCTACCAATCTTAGCATTATTTTCATTTTATGCCAATAAAAGTGTTCTTTTCATTTCCATTCAAAAATAATCCCTCCCAAATTATCTTCTTTGTATTTAACAATATTGTAGTAAACCCCAATAACCCAAAGAATATCCTTCAATTTAGTTGACAACCAACACTAGCAATTAGGTCTTTCCTATTATTAAAATTGATTGTCAAACATATAAAGTACTAAGGGATCAAGATTTATAGATGCTCCATACCTAGTTGATAGATTTAATTTCCACTAAGATGTTAAATTGAAAAAATTCCTCACCTAAAAATAATAAATAGCAAATACTAACTCCACTAGAATCAAACCATGGAAATAAAGAGCATATATTTAATTCCTTATCATCTCCATTAATTATTTCATGCCAAAAATGGTTTAGATGGGAAATAAAAGTGTAAACAAAATTCAGGGAAGTTTAAAGAAAGGAATAAACTAGTTTCAAGAAAGGAAGAAAGAAAGAAGTTTTTTCCTTTAAGCCATCAAACCCATTCAAATTTTATGGTTAGTATTTCCTTTAAATATATTGAAAAATTCCATGGAATTTTTTAAAACATTTAAAATTTATGTTATGCACATAATATTATACCACTTATCATGTTTAGAATAATAATCAAAATTATAACTTAACTTTAAGATATTTTTAGAATTACCAGGTATAGAATAAATATTTTTAACTTGTGATTATTGTTTTACTAACTTTACAAACTCAAAAATGCAATTGACATAACATTCAGTTTCATTCCATAAATTGTATTTCCATCACATAGTCATTTCTTTTAACACAACCGCTCAAACTCAACACTCATAAACTTACAACCTACACATGATCAAAATTTTGTTAAGTAATCAAATAAATTATCTCTCATCATGCTTTATTTGAAGCTTTGTGAATATGAGTAGTGATAATGAAGGGAAATAACAAATATTTATGATTATATTGTACACCAAAGGGCCTGTATGCACCTAAAATTACATGATGTTATATTTTTAATACAAATATAATAATGATGAAATGATCTCCACATGCATTCTTAGACTCAATACTTTATGACATTATCTCCCTCACTTTATTCCCTTTTTGGTATTTACAAACCTCAAAAATCAATTTATTTGAGTCTCTTTTTCCTTAGTGTTTAAATTTCCTTGTCCATGATAAAACTACCCTAAACTGTGACACAACTATCATTCTCCATTATAAAACTTCCCCTTTGATTACATAACCATTGAGGCAATTACATAATCAACATCAAAAAATTATTTATTTTGGTGGTTTTTATGTAATTATCATTGGTGGTTTCATGATGGACATATGGAAATGTTTTCATGGTTTACGGTAGTTACATAACCCCCTATAAATAATAGTGGTTTTATCATTGATTATTCACACATTATTTTTAATGTTTCACTTAATTTTTCACACATCTTTTCATGATTTTAATTTCATTTTTTTATCCTTGATTATTTATCTCACCCATAAAATTTTACAAATCACTCCCTCTCATGCTTAGATTCATCCTTAGTTAAATTTCAATCACACTTGGAGTTCCTTTCAGTTTAATTCCTTGTTGAACCCATTGAACTCTTTCTAAAAACGGTCATTTTGGGACTAATTATGGATCCAAATTTTGTAGAAAATATTGGTGATTTAAATATATATATAGGACCTAATCCTTACTTATTTCAATTTTGGAAATGATTTTATCCCATCTTTTTTAATCTTCATGATCATTTTACATAGTTTTTAGAGGAGAATTCATATGACCCAACAACTAGTTTTTTACTTGTATGAATTAGCCCATGCACTATTCATCAACTCTTATTTTCAAAGATTATGTTATTTTTATATATTTTCCATTTTATCATTTTTTTAGAGAGTTCCAAATTTCATGATTGATCAATCATGGAGCTAGCATACCTAAAGATATCTTATTTACTATAGCAAATCATTGATTTTAGCTAATCTCTACCCTAATCAGGTCGGAGCCTTTTTTTTAAAAAAATTTGTTCATTTATTTTAATATATTATATTAGTTTATTCACTTTCAATAGATTATTTTAATTATTAAAAAAATAGTAAATTTGATAATAATAAAGATTTGTTTCTATTCTTTGTCTTTGTTTCCCAAAAAGAAAGAAAATGGTAGTTAGTTGTCTTCACTTTGTTGGTGTTTATTTTGTAAATCCTTTTCATTAATTTCCAATATATAAATCAAATCATAGGACAATATTATAAAAAATTAAAATTATTTATATCTAACACATCTTTCATTTTCAATTTCACAATAATTCCTTTTGCTCACAAAACACCCAACATGCTACAAACAAACCCCTAATTAATCCTAGGTGCACAACAAGGAAAAAATACATTTATCATTTTATTTGTTTTGGTGGATTAAATTACTTGTCATCCCTTTTGAATATATAAATTATAATTTATATTCCTTTCTTTCTCTTTATCAAATCATATGAAAATATTGTATACAATAAGCTAAGATAGTTGAAAAACTAGTCAAGTTTGTTTGTAGGAAAAATAAGGTTTAATAATTACTATGATATTTTTATTTGATTTAAATTTTTTTGGAATATTAAAATTTTAATTCTTATTTTAGTTAAGGGTCTAGATCAATAAATTAGTAAATAATATTTCAATAAATACAATCCTAATTTGTATAATTTATCTATTTTTTTTACCTTTCTAAAAATAACAATAAATAAAGAGAAATATAACTTAGCTTGAAACTAGATTGAAATGGCTAAGATAGAGGCTAAAAATATCTATGTATGACTAGGATAGTGTCGTGAATCTAAATCTAGATTTTGTTTGGTAAAAGGATAGGAGCACAAAAAATAAGACACTTCAGGGTCCAATGATGTAGTCCACTCCTGCTACTATTGTCCAAACTAGTGATAGATACCTAAGACTTTTTACATTTTTACATTCTTCCTATGTGATCCTACCTATAAAATATTGAGTGTTTATTCATGATGGAACTTATTTTAGAGCTAATTTATTCATGAAACCCTAACCCTCCATCATGCTTGATAAATAATATTTGAATCACTTAAAAAGAGGGTTAGTGTGTGTAAGATGCATTAAACATGTGATCCATACCCCTTTTGTGGGCACGTTGCCTACATACCAATACTTTGAAGAGGGATCAATTCATATGTATTTATCCCACCTAATATGCTTTGTAAAATAGTGTGATTTAGATGAAATAATTCCAAATTGATAGTGTTTGAGGTGGCTAGGGACTAGTATGAGGGTTTGAATATGTTTATAGTTGTTTTGGGTGATTTTATGTAGAGAATAGGAAGGTTTGATTATATTATTTCTTATTTTGTAATATTTATCACCTCCCTTTGTAAATGACCTTTGGATGCAATTTTATAGGGAATTATTGGTCATGGGTTAGATGCATTCATGCTAGGTCAACATAATTAAGGATAAGAACCAGATGAAAATGATAGTTGAGGCTCAATTTATAAAGGGATAGGAGTACCAAAAATTGGATAACCTAGGGTCCGATGATATAGTCCAAGTATGTCACTCTTGTATTACAAGTTTGGGACCTTGGGGATTATAATTGGCCTAGAAAATATATCCTAGCTAAAGTGAAATGATCATTTAGAAGGTTAAAAATGACTATAAATGAGTTAAAAGGTGTGTCAAAGGGTCAAAAAATCATGAAAGAAGGACCAATAGATTGGGTGTTACAAACCACACTCAAACTACCAATTTGTACATTTTATATGACTACATTTTCCCCTCCTTTATTCCAATGATGCAACAAAGAAATATACTAGGACAAAGGAAAAGTAGATAGTGTACCTAAACTTAACTACAAGGGTGAAGCCCATGAATATTTGTAATGTTGAGTGTGAATAGAGAGATCATAGTGTGAAACATAATTTTTTTGTGATGTTGGGTATGTGTTGTACCAAGATTGATAGTGTGAATGGAGATGAGTGTTCAATTATTCAAGAGTGGCTTACGAAAGTGAAGGTTGGCCCTTTGGCTCCATTTTCACTCACTAAATGAAGCTACGTGATCATTCATGTTAATCTATATTTGAATTATGTGTCTAATCCCTCTGAATAGGTGGCTCAAGAATGCAAGGTTAGCTAATCCTTTGGATCCATCATTACCCACTATGTGTGAAGCTATGAACTAATATTAGTATAAATGTATGTCATATGAAATGGATCCTAAAGCCCATGAATGCTATGAAATATGATAATGTGGCATGGATATATGAATGTGTGCTAAGAACTAGGCCAATCTTGGCCACTCTGAAAGGTGGAGATTAGGCTTATATGAAATCCACTACAAAATTGTGAACTAAGATTATATAAAGCCACTCTAAAATGATTATAGGCACTTGTAGATGGAATAAGTCATGTAACTACTAAGAATACCTGAGTAATACAATGATCTATAAATAAGATAAGGCAAATGTGTTGTGCACATTACCCTCAATCACTATTATTTGTAACATGGATTTTGATCTAAAAGTTATACCAAATGCCCAATCTAAAACTAGAAGTGAGATCCATTATACCATGCATGATGCCCCTATATATATATATATATATATATATATATATATATATATATATATATATATATATATATATATATATATATATATTCTCTAAGAAAAACTATACTAAAACTACTCAATCTAAATTGTCTTATAAATAACAAAATTGTAACTAAACTTACCTTTCTATCTATTTTTGGAAAATCTATTTTTATGTTTTTTGGATATGAGTACTAAAAATAAGGCACTCTACTATCTAGCACTGTAATCCAAGTATGGTGATCTCATCCTTTATTATTTATGATAATTTTTCTATATGCATCATTGTGTTTCTGGTACATTTTGTTTGTTTTCGGTTCTGAATGTTTTTAAGTGTTTTAAAAAATTATTTTTTTATAGGTAGAGGACTATGATCTTTGTGATAAAACCCCTATTTGTTTCTCCCTCTTTTGATGGTAGGAATGAAGACCCTGTAATGATTTCCATTAGAATAAAGATCCTTGCAAGTGTGTTATGTTGTGAAATACATGATATAGAAATGATAATTGAAAAGATGTCTCAAGATATAGCATATTTTGTGTTGGACAATATTAGATCATTAGGGGTATACCTAGATAGATGTAACAATGTAATAACATGTGCAATATATTAAACTAAAACTAGAAATGTTAGTTATTAGGTGTTAGTTGTTAGTTGTTAATTATTAGTTGTCAAGGAGGGATGGAGTACGATGTCCATCATGGCATACAGGAAGGTAAGATAATGCATGATGTGGATCATGGCATTGTAAACAACTGAGAAGTAAATAAGTAAACAATCATGCAAGGCAAGGATCAAGAAGCATACAAAAGTGGCCAAGGGGCCAAGTATACAAAGTACATAAACACATGTCACTTAAAATGGGAAAGCAAGCATACAATTCATGTTCAAATTCCCACATACACATATGATTGTAAACAAGTAAAAGACATTAGTGAATGTCTTAAGGCACACATAAGATAAAAAATAGGAACTAAAAAATGAAATCACATCTAATTACTCAAATCAAGAAATAAAGGCATGTAAATGTTATAAATACAATTACATTTAACTAATCAAATCAAGAAGGGAAAGTATGAAAGATATGTATCACAAGACTAGGTAGATACTTAAAAATACAAAAGTGTTATATAATAGTTAGTATCAATAGAGTAACATGTGTATACTAGTAATTATTGTACATCAACATGATAACTAGAGTGTGTGGTTCATGAATGACATAACCTGGATGGTGTAGTCATCTAGAAGATGCCCCTGGTGGGTAAATATATCGATGTATGTGTCGAATATAGAAGTAAGATTCCCTTCAATGGGTAGAGTGAATTAATCAAGGATCTTGGTGTCACTACACACACTCAAATAAGATCAAGTGAAGCATGGTAATATATATAAACTGACAAAGGATAGCATATAACAACAAAATGTAACTCTAGCATGGTAGTAGAAATGTAAAGCATGGATAATGCATACAATTGAAATGTTTTTGGTGTTTTTGATTTATTTGAATGTTTTTTTTTAAGTTTGACATGTTATATTATTTTTGGTATATTGGAATATTTAAATTTTTTTATATTTTTGAAATAAAGTATGTACAATCAATTGTAGAGAAATTATGTACAAGAAAGATGAAAGATTATGTAAAAGAAAGATTGAGAAGAATGATACTAGTTGATGAGTCTCATAAGATAATCCCTATCATGGTATCCTATATCAATGATAGGGATCATGCATGATCATGAAGCATGATGGAATGGTTGATAATATGACTCAGAAAGTTATGTATGTTATAATTACTTTGAAATGTCTATAGTGAAAATTGACTGTGGGATCCACTTGTAACTCTAAGAAGTGGATGTAACTATTGGGCTCTTAGGGACCCATCTAGTAGTAGAATAAGGTCTCTAAAAATGTGATCTATGTGTAGATGAATGAGATCTCAATGATACTACCCTAGGTGTGAACACTATGGCTATAAACTATCTAGAGTCCTAAAAATATCATTGATGTAGTGGTTGCTCTAAGATAGGCCTCCATGGAAGGGTATGAACTTTTTATGTTGATGAGGGAGACCTTGACTATGTCTGAATCTCAACTAGAGAAATAAATATAACTAGTGGAGGAGCTAAAACTAGTGACTATAGAGTAGGAGATGGCTCTAAAGTGGGAAGTGGTAACTCATATGAAACTCCACCCATTGTAACAACCTAATTATCTTGAATGAATTTCATGCATCTATGAACTATAGAAGATACTAGTCAAAGTTTTTAGATCCATTATCAACCAAGAAACATGTTGAAGACTCCTACACTAGGAAAAATAATATATAGTGTGGCCACATGTATAGGTTTGAACTATAGATGAAGTATAATCTCACCTAATGAGCTCTATATATGACCAATAAATGCATTGATAACTATGTTCATTTGAGTTATATATTGATCTAAATATCCTAAATGTTGATTTATTGTCATAGTGCACATATTCACACTAGTTCCATTATTGGTGATAACACTATGAATGGGATGATAATTAATGTAAGCTATGATAAAGAGTGCATGATAATATGAATCATCCTCAAATATCTCTTGCTATGAGAAAGAGATCGAAGGTCTGTATGGAACTTTGGAATTATACACACCAATCATGTTGCTCCAAGGATGTGACTCAAATGAAGGTTCCTAGTATGTAGATGGTGGAGGATGTGCATGATATGCATGGTGAGCACCTAATGTGCCCCTTGTCTCTTGTTTATAATTTTATAGAAAAGGATCTAAGAAAATTTTCAAAGCTTTGTCCTATTTTTACTTTGTTTGAGGAGGCTTAACTAGAGTCTCAAGATCAATGAGGTTTCCATCTATCAATTCCTATATATTTTGTTTCAAACTGATTTATCTATTTATTGTGTAGCCTAGTGCCTTGTGAAAATATCAAAATGCATCTAATTATATCCATGTAGAAGAGGATTTATTAAATCAAATTCTTGAATATGAGGGATAGATATGATATTACATTCAAATAGCTATTGTAAGACTCTAGTTCAAGATACTAGTAAATCAATAAAGGTACACCAAGGAGGTGATAATAAAACCTTTCATTGAAGGGGATCTGAAGTTGTATTAATGATAGGTTTATTTTGACTTTTGTTATCATTAACCTTTATTTTATATGGGACTTTACTATTACTCTTATTTTTTGGTTTTGATATGCTTGCGTACTTGAGTTTGCTCATTGAAATTAGTTTGAATTCCCCTTTCCTTTAGTTTATTACATAACTAGGAAAATGAAGAGAACCTTTTAAACATTATTAACTCATGCAAAGCTAACAAAAGACTTTATTTGAAGAGATCTTGTAATTCCTGATTGACCATGGGACTAGTCATTTTAGCCAAGATAGTCTTATATCAAAGAACATAATCTATGAGATTCTCATTTGACCTTTGTTTCTATTATACGATTTGGGCATAAGAAACTTTATCACCTATGTTACTGCTAAAATGAGCTAGGAATATGTTAGCTAAAGGATTGAATGCATTGACCGACTGATTCGTTAAACTATAGAACCATTGTAGAGCATAATCCTTTAGACTTTATGGAAATAATTTAGTTAATAACCAGTCATTTGGCACATAGTTCAAGAATACTACATGAAAATCTCTCAAGTGTGTCTCTAGATCACCCTTGATATCATATAGAGTAAGCTTGGGTTGAATAAAACCTAGTGGCAAGGGTGTAGAAGTAATATGATGTTCCAATGGTGTATGAAGTAGAGTAAAAGAATATAAAACATGTGTTGGTCTAGAGGCACCTTGTTTAATATATATCACCTTGGATTGAAGATAGTTTATCTCTTGCACAAGGGTAGCCACATCAGAAGACAAAGATGTACTATTCATAACTAGTGGTACCTCATAAGAAGGTTGGGCTACTATAGGGGGTTTTTGAGACATAGTTGCTCCTATAGTGTCATTTATAACTAGTTATTTTTAAGGAATAAAAGACTCAAATTTTTTAGCCTTTTTAATTTCCATGATAGATTATAAGATAAGTGCATGATCTCAGGGTTATTTCTTGATTCTCTCTCTAAAAATATGTAGAATCAATTTTTTATTGATGACCTCATCATTATCAACAATAGGTGGAAGTGGATCAAGAGCCCAATGTGGTGGGTCATGAACATTAGTGTGTGTATCATCATTATTATTCTCATACTACTCATTGTTAAAATTATCCTCATGGAAATTAGTGTAATTTGGATGTATAGGATCTATAGTAGGAAGCTGAAATAGTTGTTTATCCATGGTATATGGATAGGTTGGAGGAATCTAAGTGAATTTAGGAGGGTTTCTACTATGTCTTGAACTTCATCTCAAAGGAAGAGATACAAGGAGCTTAGATGGAATAAGTAAAACAACTTGAAAAATTAAAGAGACTATTAAATAAATATAATCTAAATAGTGAACTAGAATATGCATAAAAAAGGATATGAAGCTCACAAATATGTAAGGTGATACCTCAAGAATAAAAGGGGCTAAGTAAATTCAACTAGGGAATTTAATAATTTTAAAAATTATTATGATAGATTTTAAAAATTAAATATGAAATTTTGATTTAAATATATAGGAAAAGTCATTAAAAAATTATGAAAATTAGTAAGGAATTTTCTCTAGGGTTTTGTGCATAAAAAAAGTAAATCAGGTTCACCAAATGATTTAACTTTTTTGGGAATATTGGATTTTTATTCCTATTTTAGTTAAGGGTCTAGATTAATAAATCAGTAAATAATATTGCAATAAATACAGTATTGATTTATATAATTTATTTATCTTTTTAATCTTTCTAAAAATAATAATAAATAAAAAGAAATATAACTTAGCTTGAAACTAGATTGAAATGGTTAAGATAGAGGCTAAAACTAGCTGTGCAAGATTAGGATAGTGTCATGAATCTAAATCTGGCTTTCATTTGGTAAAAGGATAAGAATGCTAAAAAAAGACACTTTGGTTTTTAGTGTTATAGTCCACTCCTACTACACTTGACCAAACTAGTCATGGAGACTTGAAAATTTTTGGATTTTTGCATTTTTCTTATGTGAGAGTACCTGTGAAATATTGAGTGTTGATTCATGATGGAACTTATTGTAGATACAATTTATTATTCAAACCCTAATCGCCCATGATTGATAAATGGGATTTTAGTCACTAGAAAAAGGGGGGGTTAGTGTGTGGAATATGTACTGAACATCTGATCCACACCCTTTATGTGGGCACGTTGCCTACATACCAATACTCCAAAGAGGAAACAAGCCATATGTAGTTCTCCCACCTAATGTGTTTTGTGAAATAGTGTGACATAGATGCAATAATGCTAAATTGAGATTTTTTGAGGTGGTTAGGGATTGGTATGACGATTTGAATATGTTTGCAGCTATGTTGGGTGACTATATGTAGAAAATAGGAAAGTTTGCCTTAGTATTTGGTTTGTATTCTTTATTGCTTTATAAAATTTGTGACCTCCCTTTGTAAATGACTTTTGGATGGGATTTAATAGGGAAATATAGGTCATGGTTTAGATCTATTCATGTTAAGCTGACATAATGAGGGATAAGAACCAGATGAAAATGATCATTGAGGCTCAAATTTCAAAGGGACAAAAGCATTGAAAATAGGACACCCTAGGGTCTAGTGCTATAGTCCAAGTATGAAACTCCTATCCTATAGGATTATGACCTAGGAGATCAGAATTAGCTTGGGAAATACAACCTAGATAAGGTGGAATGATCATTTGGAAGGCTATAGAAGACTAGAAATGAGTGAAAAGGTGTGTCAAAGGGTCAGAAAAGCATGCAAGAAGGACCAATGGATTGGGTGTCAAAAGCCACACTCAAACTACCATTTTGGACATTTTATATGACTACATTATTGTATATTAGATCCCTTCTCATATTTATTGCATATTTAGAAAACATAGCTTGCATGTTAAGACACATCCACACATATAAAATCAAAACTTCAAAACATTCTCACCTAGGTTACATCTAGATAAAACTAGGAAAACTAACACATTGCATAATATTATAGGTTTATTCCTTTGTCCTTTTCATGAATTTTGAATTATTGGAAACTAATAAATATAATATTTACTTGAATTTAATTGTAGATTTGTCATTATTTTACTTTTATCACTTTATTTGTAGCAGGCAAACAACTTAATTTTAAACAAGTCAAAAACCAAAAAACGATAAAAACCAAAAAATCATTGTCAAAAGTCTTACCAATATGAGTGTAAGCACCAAAACCATTCTAAATAAAATCCTTGTCAAGATGAGTGTGAGAACCACAACCATTCCAAACAAAATCCTTTCCAAGATGAGTGAAATCACCACAACCATTCTAAATAAAAGCCTTACCAAAATGAGTACAAGCAAAGATCCTTAACTACACATTCAAGGAAACAATCACCTTCATTTAAACATATTACAAAAAATCTATATGCTTAACACAGTCCCAATTTATATTTATTTTTAATTGGATGACACTCATTGAGCATCCATATCCACATAGAGATAACCCATTCCCTAGAGTGCCTACTCTTGTTATAAAAAGTGCACTTTAGAGTGATATAAATTCATAGCTTAGGCTTCAAGTCTTTCATTCCAACTATACCCTAAAACTAATCCTTATTCATCTTGAATCCCTAGATGAGCATTTTAGGCCCACACCTCCATTAATCTCCCCCCTTCATATTTTTTTATCACCCAAACGATAATCTAAAATTTTATAATATCATCCCATCTCTCTTTCATCCTTGAGTCTAGCCTTGTCCCATTTAATTTTGGCTACTTATCATCTATTTCCATATGAAAGCTACATTGGCTAGACCTTGAAAAGTTTCCTATACATGATATTATAGTGTGTGTGTTTTATAATAGGTGCATGTTAATTTTGGTGCATATAAAAATGGTGAAATTGACATGAAGTTATCCTACCCTTAGTTAAATTATAGTCATAGTTATATTTTATTATAGTGTTTCCTTCAATTTGGCTTCACCACACAAATGGGGAACCTAATGTGAAAGGTATAACCTTTCACTTTTCCTTTTTAATTTACTCATATTTTAAGATTATATGTACACTCCCTTAATATGTCTAGTTAGGACTTATTTGAGAGAAACAAGAACTTTGAAACCTATATAAGGAGCCTTCAACCTATTTTTGAAACCTATTTACATAGTTAAAATGATAATATTTATCTCTAAAAATTGGAATCCCAATATCAAAACCATCCTTCTAACTCATGAACTAGATCAGGGGTAGCGATCCATGAGCCATGGGATCTATCAAAAGAAACCAATAATCACTCTGATTTTAACAACATGTCATTAACTATCAAAAGTGATACCAACATTCACATTGTAACTAGATAATAAACTACTCTACAAAGCCCAGATGCCCAAAGATTAATGAGATATGATAAATACATTAATGTAATTCATAATTTAGAAGATAGGTCAAGGAGACTACAATTGCATTTAAACCCTTCACCCAATAACCAAGGCATCACCAAATCACATGGGTAGCACCTAATTGCTCCATATAATTCTCCATAACCATTAATTTTTCTTCCCTAAATGAGCTCATCTCAAACTTTGTGGGTTGCATTCCATATTCAGTGAGTAACCAAGCCTATCTAAATCAAGGGAAGGCTACCAATTCCTCTAACAAGGCACATTCCTATCCTATTCATTATATAATTCCAACTTCCCATCCACTTTTATATCCATCTAACCCATGTCTCTTTAGTTATGCCTCGAACTAATATCTTGGGGACATCCATACTCATGACATCCCCAACCTCAATGATTTTAACATCCCCTCAAAATACCAAGTCCCTTCTCACTATCCTATGGGAAATCTCTACACCTACACCTATCTAAATAATATGGTGTCTAATAATACACCATCTTATACCCCCTTGAGTTACATGCTACCCATATATACTCCCCATTTACAAACAAACCACTGATAACCATATACTCCTCTTAGTTATATGCAGCCCACATACACCTCTCCTCAACCATCACATAAACCTACATCTTCTTAACCTAAGAATCTTATTCCATAATATAATATGTACTCATAATCTACTTAACTAGATATTTACTTTATATCCTATTCTACATCACCCTACTAGACACATTCTTCTCCTTCTACTAACTATGTGAGTAACTTCTATCTATAATACCCTGTTCAATCTTATTCTCCTATACCTTTAATAGAATTTAATGATATGGTGACTTACATTGAGTACTTGAAGGATCCCATACCAACCTCAACCCTTGAATAATAATAAAAATTCCAAAAATAATAACATGGGTGCAAGTAATCAAAACCCTCCACCTATTGTTCACATAGTTGACTTTATCTTCCCTCTTGTTCATAACACCAAGTGAAAAAATCAAAACCAAGACTAGTTTCAAGAGAAATTTCAAAACATAAACCCTAATCAAAACCAACACTTTTATCATTACAATAAATAGTAAGGTTTCAATCATCAAGGCTAAATTCAAACACTCCCTAAGGACCAACAAAAAACCTTCATATAAATGTTCCTTGGAGATGATAATAAACACCCTCAAACTTAATCACTTATCTTGATAACACCTCAAAATGTTAACTTGGGAATTTATCAAAACCCTTTCCTGATCATCAACAATGTGCCATCCCAAACCAACCACAAGGTAGACAAACTAGCCAACCCCCACCAGAAAGGGCCCATGACACCAAATCTTCTACCTCTTGCATAATTAATCCTAATGTGGCTCTCCAATTAGTATCATAAGTGAAATCATGCATGATAATAGTTATGGAAATAAATACTAAGGAACATGTGAATATTTCTACTAATATGAGAGAATACCAAGCCATAACCCCTTACATCATAAACATATCAAATACTGACACCACACAAAATTCATGGGAAATTATGATCTAATATTTGACCTCACCAAGACATTCTACCATTTCTCTTCCATATAGTTGTTTAAAAAATATCTAACACATCCTTCGATAAAGCCCCCACAGTTAGCTAAAGACAAAGATCCCCTTTAAACCAAGGACATTATTTTAAATAGATGTGTTAATCTTCCTAAGCTCTTATCAAACAAGAAACCCAAATAAAATGGATTTACGATAATGGTAATAGTAAATAAAGATGATTTCATCACTATTTCAATCATCTTGATAAATTCTAATGCTAAAAATTTTAGTATTTTAGAAAGAGACAAATAAGTCAAAATTTAATTTGATCCTTATATTATTTTAACTTATGATTCTCGTACACCTCTTGGCTTAGAGGTTTTTAACATTTGCATTGAAGGCCATCATGTTGGAATGATATAACTCTTGGGGCACAAATATAGAACCCAAAAAGAGCCTATTCATCCATGGATTCAACTTAATCACCTAGCACTACATAATGTTGGGATAATTTATAGTCTAAATTATAGTATAGACTTTAGGATAGATAACCAAGCCATCCATTCTTCTTCATCCATGCTGGTGCTTAGGGACAAGATTCATACTTTAACCATAAATACCATTATATCTCATGACTATGCATACATTCTCAAAGATGTCTCTTCTTTCTCTTTTACAAAATATAAAATCCCTAGAAATATCTTCATAAAATCCTTCCAAACATCCCCAAACATAGTAACAGGAAAAAAAATCACTTGTGTCTTATCAACAACACTACATTTGTAATCCTCCTACAAAATAAATAAATAATAAAAATAATCCATCAAATTCTCATAAGCATTCATATTCCCTTTTCCTACCACTAGATTAAGCAAACATAACTAATCATTCCTTACCAATAATAGCATGACCTCCACAATTTTTATCACAAGCACTTTATTTATGTATGATATCTAGTTCTCAAGCTTGATCATCATTTAAACAAAAATAAAAGTGAATGTCATGAGTGTTGACCTAATTTTTTAGGCCCATATTTAGTGATAAGGTATTTTAATAATGGAGCTTATCATCTGTACACTCTAGAGTTTAAGGAATTCGATGAGTTAGTTAATTCCTTGAACCTTAAGCATTTATACATTTAATTTTGCATACCTTATGGCCCTCACTTTCATTTAATTTTCATTTTATATTTTGTTTCATGAATAACATTATTCTACATGATGATTACTTGGTTTTTAATCTTACAATAACCTAAAACTTTCAAAATATAGCTTGCAATTCTACTCACTCCTCTATGTTACCTTAATATCACTCCTTAGGATAACACACCTAAAATCAACACTACCTAAGTTCTTAGCCTAGTTCCTATTAATAGAGTACACATTATCTCCTTACTCCTCACATTCCTTAGGAGGTATTAGACCATAGCTTAGTCTAGGATCTGGTCTATGACAGAGTTTCCTATCATATTGCCTTCTAAAAATTAGAACAATAGCATGCTAAAATAGGTGACTTTACTTGTCTACATTGGTCCTCAGTGATGATCCCTTTCATATTACTAGTTTCATGGGACCAAGGTTTTGGGGTTAAAGTATTTATTAAATAAAAAGACATTTTTATCAAAAGATTATGTAAAAATTAAAAATCTTCTGACATATATCACACTTGATAATCTTAGATGTTCACATATTAATAGTTGTGTGGATTTATAAATAGGGAGAGATGTCATTATTTACCTACATCTAGCCTTAAGTGATAAGCCCACATGTCTTCCTAGTAGTGTGAGAACAAGTCTAGGGGGTCACAAAATCAAAAGCCAAAAAAATCCAAAAAGGATCTCTAATCAAACAGATTAAAATAAAATCCTTTTCTATAATATCCACTTTGAGAAAAGTCAATATTTTTCCATTAACCAAATTTGTCAAAGCTAGTTTTCCCTAGGTAAAGCCTATAAATCTAAAATTTTCCTAAGTTTTGTAAGAAGGTCATTTTTACCCTTTGCTCATAAGAATGAGTTACCTTCCTAATTCATACAAAATTTTAGTGTAGTTACCACATCCTACCATCTACCATATGCATCCTATTATTTCTTCTTTCCCTATTTGATACATGTTGAAAGTGATAAGTCATAACAAGTGAAATAACTAGATAATCACATGTAAAATAAGTCTTAATACATCTACAAAATTTAACATATACATATACATAGTTTTCATAAAAAACCATCTACATATATTTTGTTTGCCACATAGGAATCATTTTCCATATCATTATACCATTAAAAATACAATAAATAAGAGATCCATCATCACATGCCTATTCATCTAGAGTGCACACATTGAAAACCTAATTTAGAAATTAAGATTTTATAGCACACAATGAAAAGTCAATAAACAAGGATAAAAACACACATATCCATATATATTTCATACATGTCAAGTCTGTAAAACAAGAGTATCTCATACAACCACCTCCATAAATTTCATGTGTGTTTAAAATATCAAAAAAATATAAAAAAATATAATACAATCATGTCTCTAAATAATAGGAGACAACACATTTTTCTCCATAAAAGCCCCAAAATCTAAATTAGTATAACAGTTATTATCATTTTATCAACCTATCTATCCCCCATAATCATATTCAAGAAATACAAATTAAAAATTAAAAAAATCAAAATGTAAATTTGACCAAAATTTTCAAAACCAGGGCAAAGATGTAAAAACACTCAAAACTAACATGTGCTTACCCTAATCTAACTATTGTTTGCATGTTTGCTAGTTCCTTGTTGTTCCTGTCAATTTATCCTTATCATAAATCAATCCTATTATCATGTATATATAGTTTAAATATATTCAAAAATTGGTTTGCACAAGTGATTTCAATTTTTGGTATAATTTAAATACATAATTTCATAACTAGTCATTATGTTTCAAAAACAAATTCTATAGTTCCTCTTCCAAATATGTGTCTTATTATTTTATGTGTCTTATCTTCTTAAAAAAAAATTGATGCCTAATGCTAATGATTTTTAAAATATTATTTTCATATCATGTTTTATTTACCTTATTTTTGTAGGTACACACCACTCGACCCTAAATTAAGTCTCCCAAAGAGATAGATTTAGGTTACAGAGGATAGTTGAAAAACTAGTCAAGTTTGTTTATAAGCAAAAATAAGGTTTAGGAATTATTGTGATATTTTCACTTTAGATTATATCTATTCACATATTCATTTCATATTCACAAATCATAGATTGTAATTTTAATCACATCCACACAAATCAAATCAAACCTTCAAAACATTCTCACCTAGGTTACATCTAGATAAAACTAGGAAAATCAACACATTGCATAATAGTATAGGTTTATTCCTTTATATTTTAAAGTAATTATGAATTATTGGAGAATATTAAAAAAAATTAATTTCAAAATTTTCATTTCTTTACTTTTATCACTTTATTTTCAGCAAGCAAACAAATTAATTCACAAACAAGTCAAAATCCCAAACATAATAAAAACCAAGAAAACATTATCAAAAACCTTGCCAAGGTGAGTGAAAGAATAAAAACCATTATAAAAAAAGCCTTGATAATATAGTGCAAGAACCAAAACCATTCCAAACAAAAACCTTTCCAAGGTAAGTAAAATCACCATAACCATTCCAAATAAAAGCCTTGACAACAAGATACAAGCAAAGGTCATTGCTTACACATTCAAAGTAGTAATCACCTTACTTTAGATATATTCCAAACAATATATATTATTTATGATCAACACCTTTACAATTAATCTTAATTTTTCATTAGATTACACTCACCAAACATCCATATCCACATAGAGATATCACATTCCCTATAGTGTCTACTCCTATTCTAACAAGTGCACTTCAGAGTGATATCGATTCATAGATTTTCCTTCAAATATTTCATTCCACTTATACCCTAGACCTCATCCTTAATTATCTTAAAGCCCTAGATGAGAATTTTAGGGCCACACCTCTATTAATATATCCCATTCATATTCTTCCTTACCCAAATGATAATTCCCAAATTTGATTTTTCCATCTGATCTCTCTTTCCTCCTTATGTCTAGCCTTGTCTCATTTCATTTTGGCTACCCATCATCGATTTCCATATACTAGATATTTCTTCTAAACCTCAAGAGGTTTTATATACATGGGATTATTGTGCACTTGTTTTATTACAAGTGCATATTATTTTAGCATACATAAGACCCATATACAACAAAAGACCCCAATTTAGGGCATCATTTAAATTTACATGACAATCTCACATTTAAAAGGGGTCTATATCTTACAATATTATGGCTTATTTGAATGGTTATTTTTTATTATAAAGTGTGTATGAGGATATCATGAAATTTTATTTAATTATGATAGGATAAGTATCCATGTCTAATGTGTTGCTCAAATCAATGATGCACTATTTTTTATGTGTAAAAGTAAAAAATGAGGCCTCATATCCTAACTTGTAAATTTTATTTGTCCATGTTGATGAAAATTCTATATAGCTCAGTATATCTCATATAAAATGTCCATATGTATTGCCTCTTGTTTATATATTGCATTACATTTAATTTTTGAGGTCTCATCTAAGTAGGAAATGAGTGAAATTATATTTAATATGTGTGTGATACATTGTTGATTTTCTATCTTGTTATTTGTGTCTAACTTGGATGAAATAACCATATTTTTGTATATATAAATACATCCCTATGGTAGGATCATTTTGAGAATCCATCAATAGTTTTGGCAACACCTTTTTGACAATAGTTTTGAAGAATCGATGAAGAAAACATTAAGATCTGAATATCCTTAGCTAAGCTCTAAAGATCAGAAACTTTAAAGATGCTCTAAAGAACTATCCAACCATGCTTTGAAGATGCCCAACTTTAACCTGTAGATCAATATAGCAATTCCTAAGATATCTTTTGTAAATATATAGATTTTCCTTCTTTAGAAATCTTCTTTTAGACATTACTATTCATAGTAATGGTATAAAATGATCCAAATATAAATGTATTTCTATTTTATAAAACTAGATATAATATCTTCAATTTTATTTTAGTTATTCTCAGTCTATTATTAGTTGAATCGATTCTAATACCTCATTATAAGCATGGGACATGAATACTAGATATTCTATTTTCAATAAGTAGATTTGGCTATTTAGACCACTAGATTTTGAATTATGAGAATAATCATTTAGATGTTATTTAATTACATGTCTCCTTAATAAATAATCAATCAAAAACTAGAGTAGATGATATAAATAAGAAACATTCAACTGTAGTTTTTCATATTTGTATATGTTCCTTATGATAATGAAGTATTAATAAATTTCAACATTCCATTCCATTATCGAGTAAAAGATGATCCTATTCTAAGGAAGGAACAAGGTCCCACTTCTCTCTAAAGATTAGGAAAATTGGTATTTTTAGTTTATAGTTTAAAAGTATATTTCTTCTGATTCAGGTATATTTCATTTTACTACAAGGTGTGATTCTCTTTTCAATGCAATGTGTGATTTCCCTTTTAATGCAAGAGTGTTATATTTTAATGCAAGTGTGATTTAATTAAATGAAAATATTGTTTCAATTCAATACAAGTGTGTTTATTTAATTTAAGTGTGTTTTCAATAAATGCAAAATGTGTCTTTCCAATTTCATAAGAGGCAAATTTTATTAACTCATCTCCATATTTATAATTTTCTAGGAAGTAGTCTACATGACAATAGGCAATTAACATTATCATATTTTGAAATACAACACTATCCTACCCATCCAATCAAGTCTAGTGAGGACACTTTAGAGTCTTATTTCAAATGTTTAAGTTATGGATGTTGATGGTGTAAACTAAAGAATCATTTTAACAAGGAATGCCATAGGAGATATTCAGTTAGCAAAACTTTATAGATTTTCCTTTTTGTAACATATAATTAGAATCTTATTGATTATCCTTAGGATTTACACATCAACAATAGAGTAAAAAACTCCAAACAATGAACTGTAAACTCAAATATCCAACATTTCCTTACATATAACCTTGGACACTAGCCCTGGTAGAAAATGACACCAAGCTATTGATTAGTTAAATTAGAGGTATAATGATAGCCTATCATTTTTGGTGCCATTATTGATGACTCATCATCAATAAGTGTTAATGAGATCCTATATTATAGTTATACAAGGCAAAATTTAAAAACATTCATATACCCCAAAAACACAAAAAAATTGAGGACTCTTTAGATTTATGAAACTCCCAAAAGATTCTAAAGGACATTTTATCTCTAAAAAATCCCAAATAAAATAAGAAGAAGATAGGATTTTATCCTTTCTAGAAAGATAAAAAAGTGAAAGAAAGGTAATTGAAATCTGTATATAAACTTTTTGTCATTCCTCTCCTAAATAAGGTTCATCCTCACAAACAAATCTTACAAGAAGAATTTTATTTAGAAAATCTTCCCCTATATGAAGAATTAATCTTGAGAATCCCCTTTTTGAAATAATTAAATTTAATCCACAAGCTCTATAAGAATAATATCTAATCACCAATGAATATTCTCTTCTTGAGGTAGACCATAGGCTAAGAACCCAAGAAGAGAACTTAGATTATATTGATAACCAAATTTGGGAAGAAAATATGGGAGATGAACATGCACATGTAGAAAACCGTGATCGATAACCTCAATAGGTCAAGAATATATCCTATCTAATTAGCTTGGGTCTTGATGTTATAACCTCTATTAAAAATATCTAGCCATCTATCATACCTACCTTTAGATGAAAATCTTCAAAGGATCCAAATCAGTTCCTGTTTGAATTTCAAGTTCTCTGACAAACATATGACTATGTCACCAATAATTAAAAGTTGAATTTATTCCCATCTACACTTAAGGATGAAGCCATGAGATAATTCATGGTCCTTAAGGGTAATTCTATAAGTACATGGGAATAAATAGAAACTATTATTTTTTATAAACATTAGGATTATTATAAAGTTAGGAAATGAAAAGATTTTTTTTCAAAATCAAACAAGATGAAGATGAAATCTTAGAAGATTACCTTGATAGGTTTATATTTTCCCAAAAATAAAGTGGTTACTAACTTATAGAGGAGTTCATCAAGATATTATTTCTTAAAGGCCTTTATGATGATACACATGATTCTTTGAACCTAATAGGAAAGGGTGGCAATGACAAGTTAACCTTTCATCAAATTTTAGCATTACATACTAACTATTCTAGGACAAGACCTAGCATAAGGAAAACATGGTTAGGAAAATCACCTTAAGTTGACCAATTAATTTAACAATTTAATAATTTAAAAATATATATTATAATACAATTGACATCTATATTAGATGGTCTCAATGTAAAAGCCAATTTTACCAATGTTGAATAGTTGTCAGTATATTATCATAGATGTAGAATTAAACATGTAATAAAAGATTTTCCTTTACATAAAATAGAAGTATTTGGTATCTCTGACCTAAAACATGACACCAAGAATTAAAATCATCTTTCTACCATGAGAAACTAAGTAAAATAATTAGTACATGTAGTTGAGGAATTTAAATTTATCCAAATACAAGGAAACCAATACTCCCAACCATAGAATCAAGTTGGTCCATGATTTCCCCCCAATCCATGGATGACACCATGGGCTAGACAAGTCACACCATAAACATGGATGCCACCACAATAACTAAAAACATGGGTTACTCAAGAATGAATACCATAAATATGGGGAATGCCTTAAAATCCTTCACAACTCTGGGCATAGTAGTAAAACCAACAACCACACTGGATATACCAATCATCATCTCAATGGCCAAATCAGTAATATCAATTGTAGAGAAGGTTTCATCCCTAGTATAATTTGATGCCTTTATTAAACAATATGTTAACCAATCATATTTTCCTACCCAACCAGTTGAAAATCTTAAAAATAGGCAAAATATTCTTGTAGATGGAGATGATCAATAAATTAGTGTTGCAAGTGGTTCAACTAATGTAATAATGTTCATTATAGGTTAGGAAAGGTAGTAAGAGATTAACCTATTACCATAACTAAAATTCCCAATGATTAAAACACTAATGAGCCACTTGTATTCTAAGAACCAAATGAAGATAATGTAGAAGCCACCACACCTCCAATCACACTAACCATAATTCAAGATCCTCTTATTGTTTCATTTCTTGAGAGACTTAAGGAAGAAAAACCTAAAGAATATTCTAAATTGATGCACAGATTAAGAGATATGAATATATAAATTAAATTTTTAAGATCCATTAATGATATTCTTGAGTTGAATCAAATAATTAAAGGATTATGAATCAAAGCCCAAGTATAAATAAATAATACCCTAAAATAATTTAGGTAACTGGAAAGCTTTCTGATTTACTATCAAGAAACATATTTTTTTATAATATACAAAGACCCTAATCATCCCATGATGAATGTGAAAATTGGTAAAAAGTCTATACCAAATGTGCTTGTAGATATAGGTATTTCCATCAATATAATGATTATCAACACAGTAAAATCTTTATCCCTCATAGGGATTCATCCTACCACTATAATTTTGTAAATGGTAGATCAATCCACTAATATAAAGGAACTATTATCATCAAATATTTCAACTTAGAGGAAGTTAATTAGGCCTAATCCATATTTTGGAAACATGGGAATACTTCTAGGTATGTGGGTGTACCTATAGTAGAATCAAACCTTTAGGTTTAAGGGTTAGCTCCCTAAATATGCATTGAAGTTCTTATCACCTAACCAACTATTTGAGTGTGGGAAAGGGATATAAGTTTCCATGAAAATAAAATATTCTAATGGGGTGATACACTAGAATTATTTACACAAGACCATCATAATTCTATCATAATGAAATAAGACCTACAAACTAACGTTAAAGTCTTAAAAGGTTCTAACATAAGTGTTTCAACATAGAGGTGATATGCATGAGACAACACAAGGTAAGTGAAACAAAGGATATATTGCACACTCTAAGAATAATTTTAAACTTGTAATGATAATAAAACATTAGCTACACTCTATATGACCTGTTAGAATAATAAGTCTTACATAAACATGAGAGGATAAGGAGAAACAAGGATAGGATATTATCACTTAACATCATCATGCATCACTTTGCACATTTATAAAAATATTCATGAACTTAAAAATATACTTTAATTAATTATTAAAATTAAAAATAAAATGTCTATCCATGAGGGATTTTCCATACATGGTGTGGTATTAGTGTACAAGAAGCAAAATGGTTACTACTTATAGAATTTGAGAGAGAAGAAAAGAGAATGAATTCCAAGAGTCACTAGGACATGTGTCATGCTTAAAAAAGGAGTTAAAAATGTAGGATAGAGGAATATGAAATAGAACATGCAAGGTATACTTTTATAAATGTCCCTAAAAACATGAAACTCCTAAAATGTGACATATACTCCTCACTTACTTGATTAGAAAACTACCTTCATCATTTGGCCTTTTTGAAATGTATACAACAAATTAGGGATATATTTTATGATTTAACTAATATGGATGGGTTATATACATGATCCAACATGCATTTTAGGTGTCCCTAATCATCATTATTCTTTTAGAGATGAGTTATCATTGATTTTAGTCTAAATAACTCCTCTTTCACTCATCCTTCACATATGGCAACAAAATTTGTATTCAATTCTCCAATATGATCCATAAAAATGAGTGCATGACACTTTTTATGACCCTTAATGGCCTTATATTCCACATGTATACCTTAAAATGTCTCTCACTTGAATTTTTCACCCTCTCATTAACTTGTTCACTATGCTAGTTTAGACTGGCTGAGATGAAGGTACTTGTGAGATGTTTTTATGAACAAAATGGATATGAGGGGTTAACTCAAGTTGCAAGTTATCTCTAAAAGTGAATTACATCTTATATAACCCTTACATACATGTATAACACAAAAAATAGTCAATAAAAGACATTTTCCACCCTGTTCATATAGGTATGGTACAACTCAAGTTGATAGGGAGAATCCCTAGATAATAATCTATAACCTCCAATAATTTACCAAGCCATTCCTTGCCATCTGGATGCATATCCTACTTCATCTTTCCAATAGGGTCACTAGCAAGGGTTTTAGAGGGTTTAGAGATCCTTTTCACCCTTAGCCTTTGTTTATAAATTTTTGACATTGGAAACCTAAACAAATTCATTTTTTGAGACCTCCTTCGACATCCCCCAACTCTTTATAATCTCATACAAAGCCTCCAAGCAGATGTGAGCTCTCAAAGTTTTCCTTTTGAGCTTTGTTCTTCATTCATCATGCCTTGATTTAGCTTTGAGACAAAATATGGCTTCCCTATGGTATTATTTTCGCTTCAATAGCTTTAATAGAACTGATATCCTCTCACAAACCTATTCCAAGGATTTGGAATGTTCTCGTAAAACTATAAATGAATTTGACCCTCTAATTAGGCCTTAGGCCAAAATTAGACCTAAGGACTTGATTGCATCTTTGTGAGTTTGGATATGATTTCTTAGTTATCAACCCTTACTCACACCTATCAAACCTTTCCATGTCTCTTTTTAAGGTTTCATCAACTTCAAGCTAGTCTTCTCATCATTTTCCCTCAAAACTTGTAGGTGTGCATCCTTAGGGAGTGCATTCTATTTGAAATAAAATAGAGGACATGTGCCCTATCATCCCATACAAAATTAAGGCATTGGGGTATTTTATAAGTGGTATATATTTTTTTAATAATTTTTTTGGTTCTTTTGGTACCCCTAGCACCTCTAAATGCTTCAAAACCTAAGACAAACATGTGGAGATTATTGATTGTGAGCAAGGTTTTGAATATAGGTTATAGGTTGCAATGTTAGAGCCTTTATCTTCATTTTTTACATATATTAAATTCATCATTACATGTACATGACATTTTAAATTTTTTTTCAAGCATTTTTATAATTAAAACATTTCTCAACCTTCCATTGATTCACTCTCACCTTAATTGATCTAGACTATTGACTATTTTTTTTTTATTGAAATAGACACTTGTAGGTAAATACTACATGGTTTAACCTTGGACACTATATAGAGGATTAAAAATAAATTTATTAAAAAAATAGTCAATAAATCATGAAAAATGCATTAAATACAACAAAACTTATCCTATCTATTCATACAGGGTTTACTAGTGATAATGAAAGACACATGAAAGAAATCAAGAAACCTATACCTTCCCAAGTGAATCCACCATCCAAGAAAAGATCATAAGAATGTTCTAACCTTGATCAAGATATATTTTCTTTGTCAAAAATGGTGGCCAAACTCCTCTAATTCATTAATATTTCTTTGCATAACCTAGGCTCAAAGTAGATGAAATCTCTAATCTAGCATATCAAATGAAGCTTGCTAATGAAAAATAATGATCAACACAAAGGGTTTTGGATAAAAATTATCATTATAACATTAAATAAATCAAGATTTAAAAATAGTATTCATGTCTCTTTTATTTATATATTTTCAAAATGGTTCATGATCAACCATGACCCTCCATCTCAAGATTGAGATGTGTGGCCATAAATAAATCTAATTATGTAATTAAATCTATAAATATCCCCATAAATATTTGGGATAAGGAGGCACTAAAGAGGAATGAGAGGCATTAAAGATGCATGGGATACCCATAATATTTATATTTTATTCATTTATGACCTAGGGATGCCTTCCCAAGAAATGATGTCATTAGGTGATGAAGTTAATACAAATCAATTTCCAAAAAGAAATATTCAACAACTCTCATGGAAAATCCACTTAAGCTCTTTATTTAGATTAATTATACTTAAACAAGATTAATCAACATTTCTGCATTTATTTGGAAATTGGCCCTTAATTAATTAAAATGGTTAGAAAGTCATATTATTGGGTCATAATTTGACTCAAGAATAATTAGAAGGCAATGCTAGATGCATTGGAACTATATTCTCATTCAAGATATTGTTAACACAAAATAACAATGGTACATGATGTGTACTAATAAATTAAAATAAAATAGTGATCTAGAGCACAAAAAGGCAAAATCACCATTTTGATTTGAAATGAATTGATCAAAATTAGGTATCTCATAAAATGCATTTCCCCATTTAGGGATACTTTGACCTAAAGTGTCACTTGTGAATGATAAGTTCCAACCATTTAGGGTGTTTTAATTATTTTTAACTAAAATGTCCATTTGAGTGTAATTCAAGTAAGATTGAAAATTCCAACACAAATGGTGTTAAGAATTGGATGTATAAAAAAAATTCATAAAGGACTTCTTGTAATCCTTAGGGTCATTTCATAGTTGTTTGGATTTATTCACATTATGTTCAAACCCTACCAACATCAAAAACACCATGCTCTAACTCATTGTCCACTACAATTGACTATAACTACCCATTGATGGAAAAATAGGGGTCTTGTAGGTGAGTATGCACCTTGAAATCCATGATACATGGTCTATGATTCCCCTATAGGTCTTAAATCAACGTCACATGGTAAACTGTTCATGTTTTTAGGCTTAGTATCTATAAGTTCATAAAATGAGCTTTATGAACTCCTACAGTTAGGTTGTAGTAAGATTTTTAAGGTAATGTGCACCTGTAGGTAGTAGTGTTGGTCAAGACCCTATTCTAAAAACTTATTTATTCTCTTTTAATCATACATCTGATATATTAACTAAAAAATAACACCTAACATGAAGCTATGCCTTCATACTGGAACTTTGGATGTGAAAGCATTTGACAGTTTAAATCTTATAGAAATCATTAAATGCTTGTAGTGAACAAATATCAAAATTATAGGCCCTAAATGATCACTTTCCTTTAGTCACACATCCATTCCCTTTTTTCAAGGCTTTTCCCCTAAGATAGGGTTATAAAATAGATGTACATGGATTCATTAAAAATCCTTACAACACTATTATATGACATCATAAAAAGGTTCTTGGGTGATCCATGCTGATGCACGACACGTCTTTGTGCCTTCTAGTTACCGAGTCCACTCACCATGTGTTCAGACTAGGGCTCACCTCAGGGTCCTCCAGTGACTGGCCATAGGGATCAAGAAGAGGACCCAAATCATCCCAAGACTTTTGGTGTGACAGCCAGTCCTCTATTGGTATCAGAGTTCCTTATCATATGTTGGATATTTCTTGACTATATCAGTGAAAGTTTCACTATGATATGCAACAAGATGGCCATGTTGCATGATGACAGCTCCCATGGCATATGCAGATGCATCTATCATTAACTCAAAAGGTTGATGAAAATTTAGAAAGGTAAGAACAGGGGCTAAGTAGAGTTTGTTCTTCAAATTCTCAAATGCCCTTTGTTGTATTTCACCCCACTAAAATGTATTTTTAGCTCCTCCTTTAGTCACTTGGGTTAGTGACCAAGCAACATGTGAAAATCCAAGAAAAAACTTGTGGTAGAAATTTGCAAGACCCAAAAAGTTATGAAGCTCTGTGAGGGTCTTTGGTGTGGGCCATTCTTGAATAAACCAAATATTTTCTAGATCAACATGGACCCCTTCCTCATTCACAACATACTCAAGGTATTGAATTATTGTCATCCCCAATGTGCATTTGTTAAGATTTGCATACAACTTATGCTCCCAAAGAGTTTGAAGCACCTTATGAACATGTTGCAAATTTTCTTCCCATGTTCTGTTATAGATGAGTATGTCATCTAAGTAGAAAACCATGAATGATTTGGTGAAGGGTCTTAGGATGCCATCCATCATCCTCATGAAGGTTGCAGGTGTGTTAGTTAAGCCAAAAGGCATAACCAACCATTCAAAGAGCCCCTCCTTAGATTTGAATGTAGTCTTCTAGACATCAGTGGGATCAATGGGAATTTGGTGATAGCCATATTTGAGATCAATTTTGGTGAAGAACTTCACACCATGGAGCTGGTCCAGTAGGTCATCAATCTTGGGGAAAGGGTAGCGATTCTTCATAGAGATTTTATTCAAGGCTCAGTAGTCAATGCAAAGCCTCCATGTTCCATCTTCATTCATTCCCAAGACAATTAGGATACCATAAGGTGAAGAGCTTGGCCTGATGTGACCCTTTTGGATCAATTCTTGAATCTATCTTTTTATCTCATCATTCTCTAAAATTGATTTGTAATACATAGGACTATTAGGCAAAGGTGATCTTGGGATCAAATCGATAGAATGTTTTACCTGGCAATGTAGTGGAACTCCTATGGGTGACTTGAATAAGTCAACATATTTTCTTGTGATTCATCTTATCTACTTTTGTTGTTGTGTTTATTGTTTAGTCAAGACTGCAACATCAACCTTCTTGGATTTTTGTGGTTTGACCACCATGAGAACAAATTGCTTTGTCTTCTCCACCAATCTCTTGCATTGCTTAGCACTAATTAGGGAGACAGATGTGGGAGGTGGTACCTTTGATACCCTATAGTGCCATGTTCCAAGATTGAGGGTGATCCTTTGGGTTTGTGATTCATAGATGCCATGTCACTCATACATAAATGGCTGACCAAGGAGTACATCACAAACATCTAGATTGACCATATCACACAAGACTTTATCTTGGAATGGTTTTATAGCATATGAAAGAAGACACTGATGGGTGACATAAAGGTCACTCCCTAGGCTCAACCATCCAATATTGTAGTGCTTTGGATGAGGCTTCATGGATAGATTTAGACTTTTCACAACTTTAGTAGAGATTAAATTCTTTTGACTCCCACTATCAAGAATGAAATGTAGAGGCTTACCTTTTACCCATAATTTTGAGTGAAACAATCTTTCCTTGTCATGTGGTCTTTCCTCATAGGTCTATGATGAAGTGATGATGGTGTTAGGCTCAACATCTACAATTTCTTCTTCATCCTTTTCGACTGTGGGTTGTGTATGAGGTAGAGTAGTAAATGTCAAGTATTGTGACTCAGAAGTAGTGACCTGATGGGTTGACATTCTTCTTTTGAGTGAGTTCTAGCTTTGTGGTAATCACACCATTTTCCATCCTTTCCCTTCTGGGATTTCTTATCTTGAAACTCCTTCTGCTTCTAATTTTGTCCTCGTGTTTGACCTTCCTTGTCACTTCTCCATTTTGAGGGTTGACTCTTCGTATTCTTTCTACCATGCTTCTATTTAATTTTCACTATGAATTTGTATG